>PVIA01006951.1:0-89697 GCA_004024845.1 Tonatia bakeri | reverse complement strand
CAGATAAAGTGCTTCTCAGACAAGGCCAAGTTAAAAGAGTTCATCATCACCAAGCCCTTACTATATGAAATGTTAAAGGGACTTACCTAAGAAAAAGAAGATTAAAAATATGAACAGTAAAAAAAAGTCATCTTATGGAGGGTTAGCAACAGGGAAGTAGGAGGAGGAAGGAAGGGGGAAAACATATAGAGAATAAGTAGCATAGACAGTAGGGAGAAAATAGACAGGGGGAGGGTAGGAATAGTATGGGACATGTAGACACTAGTGAACTTATGACACATGGACATGGACTAAAGGGGGGAATGAGGGTGGGAGGGGATGGGTAGGGTGGTGGGGAGTGAGGGGGGAAAATGGGCCAACTGTAGTTGCATAATCAATAAAATAAAGAATTAAAAAAAAGAATACAGATACAGTTTGTTGATTACAGTCTGGCAGGGAAGATCAAATGAATAGATAGCTTTCAAAGGGCTGATAGGGTTCACGCTGAGTTTGGGGTTTTATCACTTAAGAAGCTATAGGACCTAAAAGCTAGTTTCTTTTCCTGGCCGTGCCTTCATATTCTAATTCAAGAGCACCCTCAGCAAGCAGGTCTCAGAGGATCTTGCATATTCCATGCCCCAGGTCTAATTACTTCAGGGGTCCACCGACTCTGGCCCAGACTGCACTGCCCCTGCTATTTCTGCAAGCCCGAGTCAGGCAGAGACTTGGATTTCTCACAGCCAGAACAAGGACTCAGGCTTTGTCAAAGCCGAGGGGGCAGGGGTCAATGTCAATCACCCCCTCATTTCCACAGTCCCCTCAGTCTCTTCCCTGGTGGCTTTTTCCACGTGATCGTGCCTGTCTTAGGTTCATTCTCTTCAGAGAATTGTTACCTGTCATTGACTAACTGACCAAGCAATGGGAGCCAGACATAGAGCAGGCAGACCTCATGCCAGGGAAATAAGATTGTCTCCTTAGTGTCTCCTGGTCCGGAGATCTCTCACTCAGCCTTAGCCATGGGGGGGGGGGTCACAGCTTCCTGAGACCAGGCAGGGTGGACCCCAACAGATAACAATTTCTTGATAAGTAATAATAACTATGAAATGACATAAAATTAATACAAAGCTCATATTCTTAGATTTAACACACAGTTTCAATATATATAAAGACCAAACAGTACGCAAGGTTTTAAAATGCTGTAGAGGACTTATCAGAAGTGTGCATTGAGCATTGGGAACAATTTATAAATTCCCAACATGTGGGTTACAAATACCCAGAGTACCACTGCGTGATGTCCCCACAGGGAACTATCACTCTTGGCTTGTCCCATGTCACTGACAGGACACCTGCTACCCAAGATTTTACTGTTTAAACTGGATTCTTTTGCAAGCTCCTCCCTGAGGCTGGTTGAAATTTCTAGAACATCTATTTTTTGAATTATTTTTTAAAGATTTTATTTACTTTATTTTTAGACAGATGAGAAGGTGGGGAGAAAGAGAGGGAGAAAAACATCAGTGTGTGGTTGCCTTTCATGTGCCCGCTATTGGGGATCTGGCCTGCATCTCAGGCATTTGCCCTGACTGGGAATCAAACTATCAACCCTGTGGTTCACAAGCCAGTGCTAAGTCCACAGAGCTATACCAGCCAGGGTTATAACATCTATTTTTATAAACTATATGTATACAAATAGACTATAGTTATTATTCTCTTTGGCAAAGCTTCCCATGTAATTTTGAGAAAATTAAATAGGCCTAATTATTTCAACAACTTCTCTTTTATAAGGAAACAGAATAAATCCTTGAGGTATTTCAGGGTCCCACTAGAGTAATTCAAAGTAGTTTCTCAGTTTTTAAAATTTAAGCTTTTTGAAGGTTGTCAAACATACTTAACCAAATGATTATAACATAAATGTTTTGTAAAACAACACATTTTTGGTAATAACACTTAAAAGATATTAATCAAAGTTCAAACAGGTTTTAATATCAAATATTTTGTCTGGAACATAGGATCATGCTTAATTCATATACCAGTAAGCACTTAATATCTTTAAGCCAATAAAATATTGGACCCTAATTATGCCATCCAGAGGCAGAAAATGCACTACATGTAATACACAAACACATATCACATGAAGACCATACACATGAAGACTAAACACATAAAGAGAGCACACATAATCTGAACTAAACTTTTTGTAGAGAAAGCATGTGATTTTTCTCATTTGCTTTTGACAACTTTTAGGAAGACTGGGAAAGGGAGTGGAAAGTGCTAAATACCAAGCAAGAAGACCTGTTGAGACTCTCAGTAAAACCTTCAGGGACTATAAAAGAGTGGTGTAAAAAAATATATTCTCAGCTCCAAGCAATCTAGCAGTAGGAAAGAGCCTGGGTGGGATTGCGTTGGCCCCCAGAAAGGTCAGAAACCTGGAGACAGGAGATAAATTCTCCAAATAGAGGACCAGGAGTTATAATCCACACCAGTAGAGAAATACAGAAAGATGGATGTGTTTACCCCATGCCTAAAGGTGACCTTACCAATGATGAGAACACCAGCTAGATTCCCTGGGAATCTTCATGAGATTCCTCTCAGATGGGAACTCAATAGAAAGCCCACTTGAGAGAGCCACACTGGCAGAGAGAGGAAAGAAAGATCTAAGAGAGAAAGCCCATTTGACCCATGAATGTGTTTACCTCATGCTCTGAGGGTGGCCTTACCAATGACTTGAGCACCAAAGATGAAGGAAAGGGTCCCTTCAGATGTCAGGGGTGATCAATTCCTCATTTGCTGGACCCTATGTCCCACATGTCACCTGGAAACAGTTGTATAGGGTGACTCCATGTCCAGAGGGCAGTCTTACCTTCTATTACTAAAACCATATGATTTATTTAAACTTTTGGAAACCTCAGTTTCCAATAATGACCAAAAACTAAGGAACCAACATTCCCTAGATTGACTTTTATGAACACATCTGACGACTTTTAAAAACATAGGTTTCTCTATTGGCAAACACATTCTCGTTTTCAATAAACACATCTCCAGTGAAGCATAAGACATTTATCTATAGCTGTAAATCTACTCTACAGTCTGTTTGTCATAAAAAGCCAAAAGCAGGTCTAGCAGTCAATGTTTCAGTATTTCATGTTATTTCAAAATACCCAGACATTCAATAACTATATCCAAATTTACTAATTTAGAAAAGAATAGCTTAAATAAATTTAATTGATTTGTTCAGCTATAAGACGGTTTCCCCCTCTTAATAGTAATTATCTCCACAATATTTGTATTTTAAAAGATGGCCTAGACAAGAGTTCTTGAAGAAGACCAGGTGTTTCCATTTCAAGAATTATTGGAAAATACCTTAGAAAATGTCAAAACAGCTTTTGTATACTGCAAACCTTAAGCCAAAAGTTATTAAATATGCCAGAAAACATGGAAACAGAGCTGCCAAGTCACACTTCAGATCTCCCACAGAGCGTGTCATTAGATTGTGGAGGCAACAGGAAGAAAAGCTTCTTCAGATGCCAAGACAGAAGAAGGTAATGCAAGAGAAACCTCCAAAGTGGCCAGACGCAAGCAGGTGGTGAAGACCTGGATTCTGGAGCAGCATCAGATTGGAATCTCTGTTTCACCAAGATAACACACAAAGGGAAAAAAATTGATGATTTCTTAGGCACACCTAAATGGTTAAAACTTAATGAAGAGAGAAGGTTTGAGTGTGAGGACATGAACAAAACTTGTCCCCAAACTTCCAGCAGCCTTTAAGAAACAAGTTTTGGAATTTCATCCTTAAGTTATTAATCTTCAAAAGACTTACAACTTTGAGCTGTTCCAAATCACTAGTATGGATGAAGTCCCACTCACATTTGATTTGCCATCCAACAGAATTATGGAATTGTTGACAGGAAAGACCTGGTTCTTCTTGCTGACACATGTAAAGAATCCATTAGATCAGCAAATCCATTAATGTGTAATCAGTTTATCAGTGACCTGTTCTCATAGAAGAAAAAGGGACCAGGTAGAGTGGGGGGTAAAAGACAAAGTTTCAGGGCAAAGCAGGGCAGCAAAATAAGAGTGGCTGAAGACCGGAGTGTCAAACCCTCAGGTGGCTTGAGGCCGGCTGGCCAGAGGCCTGATGGCCAGAGAGCCAAAAGAGCCAAGAGCTCCCTGAGCCCCAAAGAGAGAGAGAGAGTCCTTTGTTCTGAGGACTTAAATAGTTGGTGGGATAGGAGAAAAAAAGTTACATATTGATTAACAGGTCAATGTGGTGCCATCTTTCCCAGGGGATGTGACTACCCAAACTTAGGTATGTGTGGGGGTCTGTTAGCCCGAATCCTTATCTTGCTCCAGACTCCATTTGTTCATCTTGTTATAAAACAAATACCTGACAGGAGGCAGTTAATTAAAATTGGGGCACTTTCCAAAGTTATTTATGGACTCTTTCTATGAGCATCAGAGACTCCCTCAAAGAACAGATCATGACCAGAAGTAGACAATTAACCGAAGTTGTTTTATGGGCTTCTTCTTTGGGCACCGTGGACCCTCTCCCACATTCCAGACCCTGGGATGAAAGCACAGTTTCAAGGCCTTCTTTCCCAGTTAGTGGAAATGTTACGTAGAATTTCAAGGACTTCCTTTCTTTCTTGCTGACATAGTGTTTCTTGTGATGTTGGAACACCTGGCAATATTATCAGACCAGGCTCAGGACTGCTGAGTTAGTATGCAAAACATGTCTCCTTCCTCTTCCCTGCCTCAGTTTACTATTTATTCTACCTAAGTGGTAAAAGGTGTTTCCTGGCAACCAGGAGGCTAGATGCTGGCCAGTGACAGCAGTGCAGTCTCAGAGTTCTTCCTATGCTGTCTCCTGCCTCAGAATCAAAGGAGCAAAGACCATGGCTGTTAAAACTAGTGGTCATGAGAAAATACATTTCACTGTTC
Source organism: Tonatia bakeri (assembly GCA_004024845.1). Lineage (NCBI taxonomy): Eukaryota > Metazoa > Chordata > Mammalia > Chiroptera > Phyllostomidae > Tonatia > Tonatia bakeri. The sequence continues at coordinate 84,783 of PVIA01006951.1, read as the reverse complement.
TAGTCTGTTGTGAAGATGGGGCCAAGCTATCATCTATAATCACCTTTAAAAGAAAAATGATTCTGAAATAAAAGATTCCAAGTGGAGTTATTGCCCATGTGTGTGAAAATGGGTGGATGAATGAACAAGGCATGAAAATCTGGTTTAAAAAAGTCTAGTCATGAAGGCCTGGAGGATTACTTAAAAAACCAGCTTTGCTTGTTTTGATCAGTTCAAAGCCCATGTTACACAAAGTGCAAAAGCAATTGCAGGGGAGAGACAATCCAGAAAGAAGTTAGAAGGCGAACACCAAGAGCTGAGACAAATTTCACTTAGCTATCCTTCAGAACTTGCATGTTTTTTTCTTCTTTCCAGTTAATTAGGTTTTTTGTTTTGTTTGATTTCATTGTTTGATTTCTTGTTTTGATTCTCCCTTTCATATTGCATTTTAATCTCTCTTCTTTCACTTCACATGTATTGTAATAATGCACAACTCTTGATCTTTTACTTTTTATTCTTTTTATTCAGATTATATATTTCTTACACCATTGTTATTCTAAATCCCATACAACACCCTGCCCTGGTCTTAATCCATTTCACAGTCTTCCTGAGCTTTATTATTGTTGTGGTTAACTTTATTTTCTCACACATTATAAGATTCTATCTCTTACTCTTACTATTCTCCTCAATCTAACCTCACATAAGCACTCTGCTTTGTGAGTCAGCTCACAGAGAACCTGGAAGATGATGGTGAGGTAGCTGTGAGCAGAACCTACTTGCTCCTGCACCCAACTGGGATACCTAGCTGATTTAAAAAAAAACAGACTGAACAGCCAACAGAATTCCAGCTAACATGAAGTTTGGAAATCAAAGTTGCAGAGGAAGTTTAAAAATGGTCAGTAAGGATATTTTATGGGCTGACAGGAGGGTCCCTGGGCCTTGACCCAGAGACCCTGGCTGCCAGCTGCTTTGGAGGAGAGCTGGGTCAGTGATTGTGACTTTGCAGCTCCCTCCCCTCCTCAGGTGATGAGTTTGCACACCCATGCTAGGAGAGACCTGAATACTTACAGTTGGTAGAGGGATAAAGACACAGAAAGAGACACACAGTGAGCTGAGTATCCCAGCTGAGACTGTGGTCACTGGCTTGGACAGTACTGTAGAAACTGAGGAGTCAGGTGACACCTGGAGATGGGAGAAGAGAAAGGCCATGACTGGCCATGACCCAGATAGTCTCTGGACTGGTCAAAGAGTTGGGGTGTGTGGAAAGTTGGGGGCTTAATAGGAATAGCCTGACACAAGCAAGGGGAATTTGCTTAAAAAAAAAAAAAGGCTCTCAGCCTCTGTGCAAGGACCTTTCTGGCTAAGCAGCAAGGCCAGTGAAGAGGGAGAAAGGGGGACATGATTTGCTCCCACACAAGGCACCTCACAGATTGATCAAAGTGGAACACCAGAGGCTCAGAAAGGTAGCAGTGCCCAAAGAGACTTCAATAGAGGAACTTAACTGCCCTGAAGGGACATTGTGAATAAAGGCCCAGGCCAATAAAGAGAAAAAAGGAGAGTTGCAATTTTCTCCCACTCAGTGCACCTCATGGACTAATCAAAGGGTTGCACAATGAGGTGGATTAGAAGTGCTGGCCTGGTGCACACACATACTGGAACTTGTGAGCCACAGGATGCTCTGAAGGTGTGGGCCTGAAACTGAGCATCCATGAATATTTTAGGCCAAACCATGACCCCATCCTTGCAAAAACACAGAAAAGGAAAAAAAAAAAAACAAGAAACAAGGGAGTCCAGCCATGTCCTACCTGCAGCATCCAGGAAAACAGCAAAACCCGCTTGGCAGGTTTAAAGTCAGAAAGAGGTCCTGCGCCCCCCAGGTGTAAAACAAAAAGACCTGGAACTGTGAGAAGACTAAAGACAGATCCAGAAATAAGTCAGAAGGCTAACACCAACAGCTAAGATAAATTTCACTTTGCTAGACTTTAGAAATTTCATTTTATTTTTGTGTTATTTTTATTTTTTACTTTTATTTTTTATTTTTATTTCTCTTCTTTTTGTTTAGCTTTTTTCAGTTTTATTTGTTGGTTTGATTTCATAGTTTCATTGATTTTCTTTACTCCCTCCTTCATATGGCATTTTAATTTTCTTCTTTCATTTCACTCCTATTCCAATAACACACTACTCTTGATCTTTTATTTTTTATTCTTTTTATTCAGATCATACATTTCTTGTCATATCATTGGTATTTTAAATTCCATGCAGCACCCTTCCCTGGTCTTGGTCCATTTCAATATCTTCCTGAGCTTTATTACTGTTGTGTTTAACTTTATTCTCTTGCACACTACACCAAAATTCTATCTATTACACTCACCATCTAACCTCACATAACACTCTGCTTTCTGGAGTCAGCTCACATTCTTTTTTCCCTCTAATACAAGTCTCATCTTTTTTAACCTTTCATAAAAAGTGGCTAGTTGGGTGAAATATCAGTTATTGCTGTACTTCTCCAAAGGATCTCCTATCTGTTCTCTACTTGTTGGTATGTTAAATCCCATAGAATACTCTCCCACTGTCATAATTCATTTCAACTTTGCCCAGCCTTTTATCACATACAAGATAAGGTGGGAGTTGTGAATGCCAGTAAACCCACTGGAGGAGAAAACCCACCAAAAAGGGGACCACATACAGGTAAAACCCAAGTACAACAAGAGAGCACACACAAATGAAAGAAAGGGTAACCCTAGAGAATCCAGAGGAGGAGATCAAAAACACCATACCACTGAGTCCCACAGAGATCCTATCATAGAATTTCACTCTACAAAGACAGCTAGCAAAGTAGAGCACCAGGAATCATGGACACAAACAAAAAGAGTCACCTAAAATGGGGAGACAAAGAAAGGAAGTGCAATTGAAAGTAATGGAAGACTCCCACTAAAAGAGATAAATGAAATGGAGGCAAGCAAACTATCAGATATAGAATTCAAAAGAATGGTTATAAGGATATTCAAGGTATGCAGAGACACCTACAAGGAACTGAGTGAAAACTACAACAGCATGAAAAAAGGAAAAAGAAACTATAAAAAAGAACCAGGGAGAAATGAAGAATACAATATCTGAAATGAAAAACACAGTAGAAGGAATTGTAAGTAGGTTGGATGAAGCAGAGGACCTAATTAGTAAACTGGAAGACAAGGTAGAAAGAAATACCCAGGTGAAGAAGCTGCATGAAAAAAGACTAAAAAATATGAAGGTAGCTTAAGGGAACTTCAAGACAACATGAAATACAACAACATTCAAATCATGAAATACCAGAAGGAGAAGAAAAGGAGCAAGGGATAGAAACCTGTTTGGGAAAAAAATGACAGAAAACTTCCAAACCTGGAGAGGGGAAAATCCATGCGACTTCAGGAAGCACAGAGGGTCTCAATGAAGATGAACCCAAACAGGCCTACTACAAGACACATTATAATTAAAATGCCAAGTTTTAAAGACAGAGAGAATCTTAAAAGCAGCAAGGGAGAAACAAGAAGTAACATACAAGGGACCTCAGGCAAGGCTAGCAGCTGATTTCTCAACAGACACACTACAAGTCAGAGATTGGTAAGTAATATTCCAAGAAATGAAAAGCAAAGGCTGCCAACCAAGACTACTCTACCCAGCAAGGCTCTCAGTTAAAATAGAAGGTGAAATAAGGAGTTTTCCTGAAAAAGAAGGCTGAAAGAATACACCTCTACGAAACCAGCACTGTAAGATATGCTAAAGGGACTGCTATAAGAAGACAAAGGAAAAGAGTCAGAGAGAGAGAAACACAGGTACAAAGGGGAAAAGTGAATAAGGAGCTATCAATAATAACCTTAAATATTAATGGCTTAAGCGCTCCAGTCAAAAGACATAGGGAAGCTGAATGGTTAAGAAAACATTATGCACACATATGCTGTCTACAAAAAACATACCTTGGAACAAAAGACATGCACAGGCTGAACGTGAAGAGTTGGAAAAAAAATATTCCAAGCAAATTGACAGGAAAAAAAAAGCTGGGGTACTAACAGTTATGTCAGTCAAGATGGACTTGAAAACAAAAGCTATAAAAAGAGAAACTGAAAGACACTTCATAATACTCAAGGGAAGAATCCATCAAGAAGACATAGACATTGTAAATATGTGTGCACCCAACATAAGAGAACCAAAATATATAAGCAGAATCATGGAAGACTTCAAGAAAAAATAGAGACAGCAACACACTTACGCTAGGGAATTTGAACATCCTCTGACAGAAATGGATTCATCTTCCAAACAAAATATCAACAAGGATATAGCAGTATTGAACAATGCCCTATATCAAATGGACTCAGTGGATATGTATAGAAACTTCATCCCAACAAAGCAAAATACACATTCTTTTCAAAAACACATGGAACATTTTCAAATATAAGTTATAAGATAGGACACAAAACAAACCTCAATAAATTCAAGAAAATTGAAATCATATTAAGCATTTTCTCAGACCACAAGGGTCTGAAATTAGAAATAAACCTCAAGGAAAAAACTCAAAAAAAACTCAAACTCATGGAGATTGAATTGTATACTATTAGGGAATGAATGGGTTAATAATAAAATCAAGGAAGAAATAAAAAACTTTCTGGAAAGAAATGAAAATGAACACACAACAACCCAAAACTTATGGGACACAGCAAAAGTGGTCCTGAAGAGGAAATTTACAGTGATACAAGCCTACCTAAAAAAGATAGAAACATTTCAAATAAACAACCTAACCCCACATTTCCAGGAACTGGAGGAACAACAACCAACTGAGTCCAGAGTGAGTGGAAGAACATTATTAACCAAGATCAAGCAGAAGTAAATGATACAGAGACTAAAAGGACAAGCCAAAATACCAATAAATCCAAGAGGTGGTTCTTTGAAAAGATAAAGAAAATCGACAAGGCTTTAAGCAGACTCATCAAGAAAAAAAGAGAGAGGACCCAAATAATCACAATCAGAAATGAAAGAAGAGAGATTACAACTGATACCACAGAAATACAAAGAATTGTAAGCAATTAACTACAAACAACTATATACCAAGAAATCTGAAAACCTAGATGAAATGGACAAATTTCTAGAAAAATATAATCTTCTAAAACTGAATGAAGAAGAAGCAGAAAGCCTGAACAGACCAACAACAGCTGGCAAAATCAAAGCAGTAATAGAAAATTCCTGATGCACAAAATCCATGGATGGCACGGTTTCACAGGAGATATTTACAAAACATTTAGGGAAGAGCTAACCCCTCTCCTTCTCAGACTATTAAAAAAATCCAAGAAGAGAGAAGACCCCCAGACTTCTCTTATGAAGCCAGGATCATCCTATTTTCAAAACCATAAAGTCACAACAAAGAAAGAAAATTACAGCCCAATATCACTGATGAACATGGACACTAAAATTCTCATGAAAATATTGCCAAACTGCATCCAGCAATACATTAAAAAGATCATACTCCATGGTCAAGTGGGATTCATTTCAGGGATGTAAAGATGGTACAGTATTTGCAAATCAATAAATGTAATACATCACATGAACAAAAGGAAAGACAAAATCACATGATCATATCAATAGATGAGGAAAAAGCATTTGCTAAAGTACAGCACCAATTTATGATAAAAAACACTCAGCAAAGCGGGAGTAGAGGGAGCATACTTCAACACAATAAAGGTTATAAATGAGAAACCTACAGCCAACATCATACTCAATAAGCAAAATCTAAAATGTTCCTGTGAAGATCAGGAACAAGGTAAGAATGTCTTCTTTCATTACTTCTATTCAACATAGTATTGGAATTCCTGGCCACAGCCATCAGACAAGAAAAAGAAATAAAAAGCATCCAAACTGGAAAGGAGGGAGTAAAACTTTCACTGTATGCAGATGATACTGTACATAGAAAACTCTATATATTTCACCATAAATTACTCAACCTAATAAGTGAATTTGGCAAAAACAGCAAGATATAAAGTCAATACTCAGAAGTCTAAGGCATTTTTAAACACTAAAAATGAAATATCAGAATTAGAAATCAGGAAAAATATCCCACTTGCTATAGCATAAAGAAAAATAAAGTACCTAAAAATAAACTTTACCAAGGAGACGAAAGACCTACACTCAGAAAACTACAAAATACTGAAGAACAAAATTAAGAAAGACATAAATAAATAGAAGCATATATCATGTTCATGGACTGAAAGAATCAGCATCATCAAAATGTCCATATTACCCTAAGCATTTTATATATTCAATGTAATACCTATTAAAATACCAATGGCATATTTCACAGATACAGAACACATATTTCAAAACTTAATATGGAACCAGAAAGAACTCCTAGTAGCCACCAAAATTTTGAGAAAGAGGAACAAAGTAGGAGAGATCAATACCAGATATCAAACTATATTACAAATCCACTGTAATCAAAACAGACTGGTACTGGCACTAAGAACAGACACATAGACCAATGGAACCAAACAGAGAACCCAGAAATAAACCCATGTGTCTGTCATCAATCAATGTACAACAAAGGATGAAGAAGCATAAAATGAAGTAAAAATAGCCTCTTCAACAAATGGTGTTGGGAGGTCTGGACAGCTACATGGGAAAAAAAAGAAAGAAAGAAATTTGACCACCAAACTTATACCATACACAAAAATAAACTCAAGATGGATAAAAGATTTAAATATAAATTGTGACACCATAAAACATCTTAGAGGAGAATGTAGACAGGAAAACCTAATATTTCCATGCAGAATATTTTCACTAATACTCTCTCTAAAGACAGGGACATAAAGGAAAGGATAAACAAATGGGCCTTCATGAAATGAAAAAGCTTTCAACTAAAGAAAACATCAACCATATGGGAAAATATATTTGCAATTGATACCTCAGACAAGGGTTTGATCTCCAAAATATATAAAGAACTCACATGACTCACTCCAGATACACAAACAACCCAATTCACAAATGGGCAAAGGAACTGAACAGACTCTTTTACAAGGAGAATATATAGAGGGCCCAGAGATATATGAAAGGATGCTCAGCATCACTAGCCAGCAGAGAGATGCAAATTAAAACTACAATGATGTACCACTACTTCACAACAATCAGAATGGCCTTCGTGAAGAAATAAACAAGTGTTGGTGAAGTTGTGGAGAAAAGGGGACCCTAGTGCACTGTTGGTGGGACTGCAGACTGTGCAGCCCCTGTGGAAAACAGTATGGAATTTCCTCAGAAACCTAAAAGCTAAAATTGCCTTTTGACTTAGCAATACCACTGCTGGGATTATACCCTAAGAACCCTGAAACACCAGTCCAAAAGAACCTATGCACCCCAATGTTCATAGCAGCACAATTTACAATAGCTAAGTGTTGGAAGTAACCTAAGTGCCCATCAGTAAATGAGTGGGTGACATCTTTTACTTCCATCTGTACTAGAACAACAATTAAAATAAAAAGATAAATTAGTGGGTGACATAACTATGGCACATTTACACAAAAGAGTACTACACAGCAGAAAGAAAGGAGAGCCTGTCCTTTGTGACAGCATTAGAGGATGTAGAGAACATCATGCTAAGTGAAATAAGCCAGGTGATGAAAGACAAATACGGTATGATCTCACCTCTAAGTGGAACCTAATCAGCAAATACCAGAGATATTGACATAAAGAACAAACTGACAGTAACCGGAGGGGTGGGGGAGGGTGAAAATGTAGGAAACAAGGGGAGGGGTCATCAATGAATATGTAAGGACACGTGGTCAAAGCCAAACAGGGGTAAGATGGATGGTGGGAGGCCGAATGGGTGAGGAGGGGGCATAGTGTAGGGGAAATTGAGACAAATGTCCTTGAACAACAGTAAAAAATGAAAGCAGTTTCAGTGGACTTGAAAATCCAACTTGCTGTGATACCTGGTGGGCTAGCCAGGCAACAGCAACCTCTACATGTGTCAGCAAACAAGCCCTTTAAGGCCCTAATGAAGAAAGAGTGGACATGGGGGTTGCAGTTTGCTGGCAATGATTTAGCACCTACAGGCAGGATGAAGAAAGCAACCATCATCCAGACCTGATTGGATCCTAAGATCATGGAAGGGTGTCAAGAAGGAAGTGGTTATGAAATCATTTTAAAAATGTGGTATCACCAATGCTATGTACAGAACTAAAGATGATGACATTTATCAGGATGAGGAATGACTCTTCAGAAGATACCAGTAGTGCAGAAATTGAAGAAGGTGACACTTTTCACAATGACAGTGACAAAGCATTCTTGATCTTCTATGATTTGTAACTATCATAAATTTGTTACTAGTATATACAATTTCTCATACCTTGTATCTGTTCTTGTGTTTTGTAATTATTTGTTACACAAAATTTCCTGTACCATAATATGATAAAAAATAAATACTAAAATTCCTATATAATACAAAAAACATGTATCTAAATATAACTAAATAAGTAATTGAACTAACAAATTAAAATGAAAGATTTTTTCCCTGAAAGTTAAGGTCTAAAATATAAGTGTGCATTATACATGGCATAATATGGTAATTATAAAATTAATGGTGCCATTGACTGGCAAAACATCCCATTGCCCATTTTATATTGGGACCAGGCCATTTTACAAAAGAATTTAGTCTTCTTCTTGAGAGACTCAGGGTCAAATTTTTCCCAGTTGGTGAGTATGTACCCCAAAAGGGGACACTTGAGGCACTGTGGACTGGTTCCCCATCTATGAAGAGACAGACATATAGCAAGTCAGGAGTTAGAGACATCTCTGTAAGTCTCTGGGCTGTTTTGGCCATTCTGAGTTAAGTGGGTACCATGGTAAGCTGTCCCTGAGGCTCTCATGAAAGCCGATGATGAAGAAAAGATGGTTAGCAAACATTCAGTCAGCCTTCAGAATGGTTTCCTCTCAGGAGGTTTCTTTAAAATCATTATTTTCCCATTCGGTCCAGTATCTGTTTGGACATCATTAGTTTCAAGAAGGTCTCGCCCTGCTAGGTAAGGTCACATGGTCAAGTTGGGGCAGATTTGACTGGTAAAAATATAGGTTGTCCCTTAATATTTCCTAGTTGGAATGAAACACATTCTGATTAAAATCAGATATTAGATAACTATCTACCATTTATACAGAAGCTTACTCTGAGGCAAGGTGATAGTTGCAAGAGAAAAAGAAAAGGATTAGGTGGGTAAAGTGAAGGGATTAAGAAGTAAAAATTAGCAGTCACAAAACAGTCTCAAGGATGTCATATGAGAGGGTGAGATATTCAAACTCCTTTGTAACTTTAGCCAAGTTTGTCAAAAAACTGCCAAGTCTAACCTCAATTTGGGAGAGGTCTTACATTGAAAAAGGAGCCTGCCCTCCAATTCAGCAACCTGACAGAGAGGCAGCTGGGTAGCAGATTTAGGGGATTCCTGAAAGAAATGATTAAAATGGGTATGGTCAGGAAAAACCAACCAGAAGAGGAGGCAGGGGTGAGGTCTGAGGAGAAATAAGGATCGGAGATGGAAGGAGTGTTGAAGAGTCATGCAAAGGGGCTAAAAGGGGATATAGAGGAGGAGGTGCAGAGAGTGGGTGATCACTTGAATCTTGGGAAGATGGAGGAGGAAGGGAAGTAGGTGTAAGTAAGAGCATGTGACAGGAGGTGCGAAGATCAGGATGACGGCAGAGCTTGAGAAAAGGCCTGAATGTAAGAAACCCCAGACCATTTCTCGAGATGGCAACAGTACAGGTCAAGTTGGAGGATAGTATTATAGTTAAAAGATCCATTCATGGGCCAGACTTCCTGGTCACCCAGTTTGTATTGAGGCCAGGTAATGTTGCAATAAATAATTAAGTGCTAGGACTGGAGGTCAGTAAATCCTAAAGCCCTCAACTTTTTTACTAAACATTCTTGGGTGGGTTCCTTATCACCCATAGTGAGAAGGGAAAAATAACTCAGGGATGAGAACAAATGGAGGGAGTAGAAAGTTTGAGAAAGACATTTCTATCTCAAATGACCTAGAAATCTCTTGCCAGAGTTGACTGTCCCCAAGCCTGATGGCAGGGAGACCATGAATATCTGCCTCAGATCCAGATGTCCCCGAGCCTGAGAGTAGACAAAACCATGAAGATCTGTCCAGAGTCAGACATCCCTAACTCTCAGAGCAGGCCGAACCCAGGAGAGAAATGGTTGGAAGCATTCCTCATGGGCAAAACCTGGGGGTTTGAGGATTTGTGACAACAAGATGTGAGAGGGGGGCACAGACTTACCACTTTTGACAAAGTGAATGTTTTTGTTCCAATATTCAGAGGAGGTGAGGAGGAGGCTGTCTGTACAGGAGTCTGGAGAGACAGAAAAGGATTAGAATCCCCTCTCCGGAACTTGCAGAGACAGGGTTAGGAGGTTAGCCTGTGTTGAACTTCCGCTGCCCATTGCTCCCCTAGTCACAAGTCTCAGGAGGCAGAGGAGAGAAAGAAATAGAGAATGACCCCATATGGGCCCCTAAAATGTTAGGGTGGTTGGTGATGTGAGCTGTGAAAGAATTCACAAAGAGCAGAAAATGCAGAGAGCAGAGTTTATTCACTTTCCAAGAGAAGACAGGGGCATGGTGTAGAGAGATACACCAGCGCTGAGGGGTGGGGACTTTGAGCTTTTATTGGATTATAGTTGGATAATAAAAGAATGGGAAGGTTGCTGTGGTGTGGCCAATGGGCTATTAAATGGGGCACTGCAACACAGGAGGTTTCAATTGGTTTTGTATAAACTGCAGTTCGCACCAATATTATCTCTTGCGTGTGGCTTTTGGGGGTGGTTAGTAATGTTCTGTTCTTGCTTTCCAGTAATTTCTAGTTCCAGGGACATAAACTCAGAAGAATAAAATGGCAGTCATGTTTAACAAGGTCATAGGGCTGCTTGGTAAATTGCACCATGACAGCAAATGGCACCAGGCTTATACTTTCAATTTCCACTTGTTGCTCTTGTATAATTATTAAAAGCCCCCCCTTTCTATCTCAAAGATATTCATGTTTGGACAATAAATTAAATGGCCACCTTCTTCTAAAAGAGCTTCACTCACTTGTGAAAAGTGGCCTTTTGCCCTTTGTACCTGCTGTCTGGATCATGACACTCTTGCAGCCACCTTGCAGACTGAGAGGTGATTTTCTGGGTAGACACCTGCCTAAGAATGTAGGAGCAGAAAAACAGAGAGACTGAGCCACTGAGGATGGTGATTTTACCATATTAGCCCTGAACTACCTTCTTCTGGTGTTCTTTTCCATGACAGAGATAAAAGCTGTCATATTTAATCCCCTTATTTGGGTTTCCCATTATCGCAAGTATCCCTCATGTTCCATTTTTATAGTCAACTCCCCTCTCTGCTCCCTATACCATGGCAACCACTAGTCTGTTCTCTATCTTTAAAACTGTGTCACTTCAAGAATGTTATGAATGGGTTTTGCACAGTGGCAGCATCATAGCCAACGAGGTTTATCTGAGGTGCAATTGTTACTAACTGAAAAAAAAAAGAATGTTATGGATGAAATTACACAGAATATAAAATTTTTGTTTGCTTTTTTAGTCAAAAATAGCTTTATTTTTCAGATTTACTTAATTGGATATGGTAACAAAATTGGCACATACAAAAAGAATACTGATATTGGGCTTAATGAAAGAAAAGGCCTCTGGCAAAGTTGTATGAAAATGAAAGTAACAAAGAAAAACACAGAAGTTGACATTTTTAACAAGTGAATTCAAATGTTAGTTCTGGAAGTGCCTTATCCTATCGAAGCCTGTTTTCTCATATGTCATTGGATTTGAGGTCACTCATATTACCATTTTAACTGTCAGAGCCCTTTGTCCCTAGTGTACCCTTTTTGGCCATATAGGGGAGAAGGCCATATGTTAGAGGTGCTTTGAGAATCTGGGTTTGGATCAATTAGCTTCACTGGGTTTGTTCAGCCTGGACCCAAATCCAGATAGCTTACCAGGCTGATGGCACCACACCCAAATCTTAGGTAGCAGGGAACAGAGGAATTGGGAAGGATCGGCACCTATTCTGAAGTGAAGGAGTCAACAAGTATAGAACTCTTCAATTTTGCTTCTAATGTAAACCAGATTCTGCCCAAATGAACAAATGAAAAAAAAAAAACAAAAAAACTGAACACTTCTGCAACCCGTTCTCCCCATCTATTCTTTTTTTTTTAATTTTTCTTTGTTTTGACACCCTTTCCATAGGTGGTGCCTCTAGTCAATTCCTAACGTGTCTTAAGACCTTCATCTCCCTAATTGCCATTATCTCCCTAAAATTAAATGCAAACTCTCCCAGGCCTCTACTTTGTCCTTGTAGTTTGAGGTTCACTCCTCCCAGTGTCCCACAGTCTTAATTTGCTTATGGTAGATGTTGTTGAACAGGCAATTACCCCTCACCTGGACTGCAAGGCCATGGCGTGCAAAGGAAGTGGGTGTAAATGCTGATGACAAGCCTTGGACTTAAGGTCAGACTTCTGGGGCACATTCTTGTTTGCCCTCTAGAGATGGGTTAAACTGCTCTTACCTTTCAAAAGCCAGGAGATTTAAAAATTACATTTCAGTGTCAGACTGATGAAGTATTACTGTAAATTCCTACCTAATTCCAACAGAGAATATATTACTCAAACAGAGCTGACAGTAAAATGCCTAAGACAGCAGCAGGTCATCACAAATTTCTCTATTTATTTTCCTGTTTCTGGTTTAGAACTATGAAGAGATTACATTTAACTCTACTGCTCCTGCTCAAAAGTAATGCTGTAAGTAGTTTATGTTAAGAAAATTTCTTACAGCCCTTATATCCTTTATGATCAAACCTGTGTTTTCTTCATTTTTGCAGATGGGAACAGGTTCCAGGCTCTTGGTGGTTGTGAATAAAGAACTGGACTAACTACACAGATATTGTAAAATAAAGCAAGCAGGAAATTTATTAAGGAAAGGACATTTGTCAAGGCAATGGGCCATTACTGGCCAGGGAATGGCTCCTTTCTATTAAAGAGTTACTCAGGCTTTATAGCATAGGTGGCAAACACAAGACCTGTGGGCTGAATTTGGCCCTCCACCTTGTTTTATCTGGCCCGGCATCTTGTTTCTACCTGGCAGCAGCACTGAGCTACTTGCCCCAAGTTAAGAAGTAGTTGCATTTATACAGTCTTAAAATTACATTTGGCTCTTTGAAGGCAACCGTGAGGCTGATATGGCTCCCAGTGAAAATGAGTTTGACACCCCTGCCTCACAAGGTTTTTACTTAAGCTTTTACACATGTGATTCCCCATAATCCTCCTTGATTGCCCACTTGGGGAGGAAAGCACAATGCTAATTATTATCAGGTGTCACAAGGTGATTCTAAAAAATCAGGATGTAGTCTGATGACAGCTGTGGTGTCTCAGGATTTCCTGCTATATCTTCTGCCTCATCATGAATGGTAATTCAGTATCTCCCAGCTTGGCCACTTGTGCTCACTGGCTGCCATTGCAGTCAACTTGGAATTATAGATGGAGAAGCAAAGAGAAACGATTAGGAGTCCCCATTTTTTTCTAAGAAAGAGAAAATTAAGTTGCCCAATCTGCTCACTTGGAGTGTTTTCTCATTTGGGTGCTGGCTAGAAGAGATGAATCAAAAGCTGAAGAGAGTTTTAACGGCCAGCAACTCTCTGCTAGCCATTTCAACAAGACCTAGGACCTAAAGCTCCCTCGGTATCCTGGATGGAACATGGAACCAAAATCAGCAGTGGGAGGATCCCTCAGAGGCCAGATGTCTTCAACACTGTGGATGAAAATGGGCCACATATTAACCTGATAAGCTCAGAGGAGGCCCACAAGGTAGACTTACAAACTCAGAGACCTAAAGTAACTACAAAGGATGGTCTGTAATTAAAACATTAATTAACAGCAGTTCATGGCAGGTAGGCATTTCCTTGGCTGGTATTTTTCCCTAACAAAGGTAATCTTTACCTAAATTGAGCCTGTTTATTGTCTTTTTGCATCTATGATAACATACCTTTAGAATGTGGTGGTACCTTTCCTTTTTCCAAACCCCTTGGGCACAACCAGAGCACCAGAGCTGAGACCACAGATCCTCTCATGGTTATTGTTATCATGCTAATTGTTGATTGTTAGCTATCTTTTATACACCTATGTAAAAGAAGTATATGTCTATCATTTTACCTTTTATCCCATCCCAGACATTTCCCACCCCCAAGCCCCTTTACTTTCTCCCACCTCCCTAATCTACCACCAGTTATAATGCAGGTGCTTCAAACCCAAACCAAGGAGCTGATTAAATGTTCATGATATTAAAAAAACAAACAAACACCTGAAGAACTAGCAGATGTGAATATGCTGTTTATTACTCACATCAAAGTGGAGTGCACCAATGCGGGTGGGTCAGTGAGAGAGAGACTGCATTGTAGCACAGGAGTCCCAAACCAGGGAGCTGCTTATGTGTTCATGATATTCCTAAAAAATACCCAGTGGGCTAGCAGATGTAGACATGCCATTCATTATTCACAGTACAGGGGAGTTCACTGATGACAGCAGGTTGGTACATGAGAGACCACACCTCCTCCAATCTGAGGCTCATGATAATGGGTCCCACACAAAGACAGCACAGGTCCAGGTTTCATAAACCTATGTGTGGCTTGGAGCTACACTGCATCAGTATGTACATGCAGAGGGAAAAGGTCAAGAGGCAGTCACAGGATAAGAAGTCAGCTCCCTGTAGTAGATAAGGAATGAGTTACAATCCACTCCCAAAACAATACACATTCTTTCTGGCCAGAGACCCTCTGACTAACCCTCAGTCATGAGAGAGGGGAGGGCCACGTATTGACCACACACTACTCCCCATCATTGCTCTTCCATCTCACATTCTTCATGTTACTTCTGGTAGGGGACCTGTGTGGTGAGCGTGTTGGCACACTGAATCCATATATCACAGATACAATAAAGGATACACCCTGAGACTGAAAGTGCAATATAGAAGCCAAAGAGTCCCAGGAGGAGGGAATGCCACCAATAGCATGTAGTAGTCAGTACCATAATATTCTTGCACAGGGTTGCTGACAACCACCCCACACATTCCCAAACTGTGTAGGTGAGCTATGGCCTGGTGCAGTTAGTCTGCTATCTCATGATAGAAAACACCTTCTCATGCATCTGTTTGAAGAGAGTTCAGAAGACTTCCAGCCTTGTAGCCAGTCCTAGTGTCTGATTTTCAGGGTGAATCCACCATGGCAGGTCAGCAGAGACCGCTGTAAGGAACTCTGTGCAGACTCAACAGTCTGAGTGTTTGTTCTCAGTGAGCAGCATTACTGTCTATTGGGGTAAGGTATTTTTTCTTCAGAATCCAGCCTGACAACCCCCAAGAATTTAGCAGAGAAACCAGGTAAATGAGGTCATAGTGTAACAGGGTACAGCCAAGATTGGGGGGCAAATGGGGATTTGTAATGGGGTCCAGAACTCAAGGTGTCCAGGAAATATTAGAAAAATATATATATAGGATGTCCTCACCCCCACAAGTCTGAGCTGGGGGATGGGACACATGGAGCAGGGCCATTGAGAGCTGTTTTGCATAGCAATATTTTTGCAGCTATCCTGTGGCATGGTCATTTAACAAATCTATACCCTTTAACTGGTTTCATAGATATGTGAAATACCTCTGGCCGTGCTTTGAGCCAGGGGGATGGAAGTGACTTCAACCCATGATGTAACTGGGAGGCAACTCCCTCTGGGTACACCTGTGTAAAAGCTTGCAGATGATTGACTCCATGCCATGGGGCCACACCTGCCTGGGACTTACTATGACAGCCCAGTAAAGCTGGAAGAATACAGGAATGCTGGCAGGTGTGACTTATCATAGGAGGAGTTGGAAATGGGGCTGCAGAGGAAGCTTGGTGCTGGGATTTAAACCCAGGTGTGACAGCCATGCTGGCTTTTTGGGACCACGCAGCTTTGGTGAAAGTTGGGACTGTGCAGCTTTAGGGTGCTCCCTTTTACCACATGGCTTAGAAAGTAGGAGAGACTTTGCCTGGAAGAAAAGGGGTGAAAGGATTCTTGCTGGTGGGCCATGAGAAGGTGCCACATGGTTTTGGATTAACTGGAGACTGCAGCAGCGACAGTCAATGGTGCCAGAACTGAGAGGCTGCCTGAACCACAGGTGTCTACTTCTCCTGAGATATGGTACCCTGAACTGAGCAAAGGGGAGAAGGAAGGACTGTGTGTTTGTGGGTATTCTAAAGGACTTTAGTATTTTTAATGAAGGCATTAAGTCATTACTCTATGTCTGTATAACTTTTTAAACAAATAATCCCTTTCCTTTTCACCAATCTCTGGCATTGAGAGACATCTTTCCCTGGTGGTAGGCAAGGTGAACTTAGTATGGGGGTGGAGGGGGCAGGGCACAAGGGTGGGTCCATTCAGTAATAGTATATCATTCATACACCCCCCAGTCTGTTCTGTAACAATAGTATACATTCTATGAAAACAGAAAGAACACAAAGGTTAATGAGCACAGCAAATCATAAACCAGTTTCTGAGTCTGCGAGAGTGTCAGATGGGAATGCTTACAAATACAAAGCTTTTGCTAGAAAGAAATTAAGCAGTGACTCTCTGATGCATCTTCTGTGTCTCAGTTCAAATGTCTCTGGTGATATCATTAGGTGCTCAGGTAAATTCTGAATGGTTGATACTGTATCAGTAGTTCTCAGTACTTGTAAATCAAAGGATGCAGGAAAAACGAAACGTTAGTTTGAAAGACAGCTGGAGAAATTCGGGATCCAGTATAGTTCATAGGTAAGAAATAAAATTTTACAGACAATTTACTGAATTAGAGTCTACTTTTCATAATTGTGTATAACAGATTTTTATTAGAACATAATGTTTCCCCTAAAATCACTCTAATTTTTATCAAAGATGCAAATCAAGGCCAATTCATTTACTGTATTAAGTCCAGTTTCAATTTGGCCTGATTACTAGCATAAACACAACAGTAATAGTAATTGATCATATGAGTTTTCTTAAATCTATTGTACTTTACTGAAATATTACAAGGAATTCCTAGCTTGAGCTTTCAATACTCTCTCAGGGCTGGGAAGCCAAGCCACATTGTTGCCATCAGGCTCTGCCTGAAGTCCCTGCATATTTGCATAAGTTTCTCAAGTTCTTTAGGTCTCCAAAATGTTTTGAGGTTCTTCCCATGTCATCTTTCAGGCATGAAAGGTTACTTACTTTCAGAAAGTAACCTTTGCTCCTTACCTCGAAAGACTGCCATGAAACTTGTGACCAAGCAAGGTACCAGGCCATGTCTCCAAGGGGCTTTTATTGGCTTCAAAAGTCAATTTCAGTTCCTCAAGGCTTTCTGGTAACAGCCAGAGTCCAGGCATGCCTCCTTCAGGCATGACATTCCAGTCAAAGTCTTGATTAATAAAATCACAATTGGAAACTGGCTTTATGCATTCTGTTATGAAAAAATCAGATTCTTATTGGAATTATGCAAACAAACAAATTGCCATGGAAAGAATAATACTCTAAGAGTTTCCAAATTCCAGAGGGATCAGGTAGGGAGGAAAATATAAATGCCTCAATATTGCTTATAAATGTATACTTTACCAAATTGCTTTAACAGAGAAAGTTTTCTTATGTCTATGAAAAACAAATTACTAAAAATTAGCAATGTTTTTCAACAAAAAGTTATAAAAGCCACAATTATCTTCAGTTTATTATGTCCCGTAATTAATATCTCTTTATCCTCATCAGCTGCAAGCACTTCTACAAATCCAGTCATTTCACAGAGCTCTAGCAATCTTCACTCATTTCAAGGTCTGATCCAAAAGTCATTCTACAGACCCAAAGAGGAATCATGAGGTTAATCCCAACAACTGAGAAACCAAGACACACTTCACTCTGCTATTCCAGAAAACATGCATGTTATTGTTTATTTGTATCATTGCTATTTTTATTGTTTTTACTTCTATTTTATTAGTATTTTTTTATTTCTCTTCTTTCTGTTTAGTATTCTTCATGTTATTTATTTCTTTAATTGCATTGTTTGGTTTTCCTTGTTCTCTTCTCCATAGTATATATTTTTTAAGATTTTATTTATTTATTTTTAGAGAGAGAGAGAGAAACATCAATGTACAGTTGCTGGGAGCTGTGGCCTGCAACCCAGGCATGTGCCCTAACTGGGAATCGAACCTGCGATGCTTTGGTTCACAGGCCGCGCTCAATCCACTGAGCTACACCAGCCAGGGCCATAGTATATTTTTAATTTTCCTTCTTTCACTTCACTTGTGTTCCAATAGCACACTACTCTAGGTCATGTACTTCCTATTGTTATTCACATCATGTAGATTCTGTCATATGATTGTTGTTCCAGTATTATTATAAATGATTGTTGTTCCATATAATTGTAAACACTGCACAGCACCCCTCCTGAATCTTAGCCCATTTCACTATCTTCCAGAACTTTATTACTGTTGTGGTTAACTCCATTCTCTTGCATACTATGTTTACTTTCTACACTTTACTCTCACTGTAGCTCATAATCTGACTTCCCACAAACTCTCTGCTTTCTGGAATCAAATCACAATCCTTCCCCCTCTAACAAGAGTCATCTCTTTCCCACACTTTCTAAAAAGTGGCTAGTTGGGTGAAATATCATGGTTAACACTATACTTATCCAAAGGATCTCCTATCTCTTCTCTATGTGTTGGTACTTTAAGTCCCATATAATACACTACCATTGTCTTAATCCATTTTGCCTCTCCCTCCAACTGATCATATACAAGGGTACATGGGAGCTGTGAACACCAATGTACCTTTTGGAAGAGAGGACCCACCAACAAAGGAACCACCAACAGAAAATAAAGGAAGATGGCAGAGGAATGACTGAAAGCCACACTAACCTCCACCCATAATGTGGACCCTGGATCATGTAGTCTGCCACATTGTGGATGAGATACGAGACATTCACACGGACTACTGAGTCCTGTGGAGGAAAAGGGACAGCATGGCTTCTCTCTCAAGGGGAGAAAAACTACCGCCCTTGCTGTGACTGGCCTTTATTTCTTTTCTGGGCACATTACATGATGGTCCTCATTTACTATGCACAGGTTCGCTTTAGGTGGTTTTACAGAAAACAAAGGAGCTGATGCCACTAAACACATCACAGAAGAAGGATATTTGCAAATGAAAAGGGAAAAGTAGTTGAACCAGTTACTTATCCTTGGAAGGTTTAGCATGGATTTTAGGAAGTTACTTTGCAGTAAACATTTGCTGTTTCAATTCAGGGTAAGGAAGTTTTAGCAAAAGCAAGTCTCAAAGTGGCCTAGGTACATTGCAAGCCTGATTCCCCACAAGGGAACCTATCCGTGGGTGTGGGTCCTGTGCATCTCTGAGTGGGAGCTGGGCCCACACCATGCAGAATGGTCTCCTACTCACCCACACCAATCTGAATTACAACTAAACAGTGGAGAAACTATCCAGAACAAACTGAGCAATAGCAAGAGAGAAGCCACATATCCTCATACAGACAGAAGAACCAGCTTCAATACAACCTGTCCAAACCCGCACAACAGTATATAAGACGTGGTTGGTGGAGTGACCCTGACTGAGTTAACCAATTGGAAGAAAGGACCCACCAAAGAAAGACCCACCAACAATCAAAACCGAAATACATCCAATGAGCCAACATAAATGACAGCCCAAGAGCAGCAAGTTCAGGAGATCAAGGAGACTGCACCACTGATTCTCACAAGTCTCCTACCACATTAATAAACCTAACCAAGGAGGTAAAAGACCTGTACTCAGAAAACTACACAACACTGAAGAAAGAAATTAAGGGAGACACAGACAAAGGGAAGCATGTACTAAGATCCTATATTGGAAGAATTAACATCATCAGAATGTCCATACTACCCAAAGCAATTTATGAATTTTATGCAGTCCTTATTAAAGCACTACTGACATATTTCACAGCTGTAGAACACACATTTGTAAAATTTATATGGAACCATAAATGACCCCAAATAGCTGCAGCAAGTTTGAGAAAGAAGAACAAAATAAGAGGGATCACAATACCTGATATCAAACTGTATTACAAGTCCAATGTAATCAAAACAGTCTGCTACCAGCATAACGACAGACACATAGACCAATGGAATAGACTAAAGAGCCCAGAAATAAACCCAAGTGTCTATGGTCAGTTAATATTTGACAAAGGGGGAAGAAGCATAAAATGGAGTAAAAACAACCTCTTCAACAAATAGTGTTGGTAGATCTGGACAGGTATATACAAAAAATATGAAACTTGGACACAAACTTAGACCATACACAAAAATAAATTCAAGGTGGATGAAAGACTTAAATATATGCCGTGACACCATAAAGGTCCTAGAGGAGAACATAGGCAGGAAAGTCTCAGATATTGCATGTAGCAGTATTTTCACCAATGTCCCCTAGAGCAAGGGACATAAAAAAAAGAGACTAAATAAATGGGACTGTATCAAAATAAAAAGCTTCTGCATGGCTAAAGAAAACAACATTAAAATGAAAAGAGAACCATATGTATGGGAAAACATATTTGCAAATGATACCTTGGATGAGGGTTTGATCTCCAAAATTTATAAAGAACTCACACAACTCTAATCCAGGAAGACAAAAAATGCAATTAAAAAAGCAGGCAAAAGACCTGAACAGACTCTTCTCCAAGGAGGACACACAGAGGGCCCAGAGACGTATGAAAAGATTCTCAGAATCACTAGCCATCAGAGAGATACAAATTAAAACCACAATGAGATACCACTTCACACTAGTCAGAATGGCCATCATAAACAAATCAATAAACATCAAGTGTTAGAGAGGATGTGGAGAAAAGGGAACTGTAGTACACTGTCAGTGGGGATGCAGACTGGTGCAGCCACTGTGGAAAACAGTATGGAGTTTCCTCAGAAAACTAAAAATTGAAATGCCTTTTGACCCAGCAATTTCACTTCTAGGATTATATCCTAAGAACCCTGAAACACCAATTTGAAAAAACCAATGTACCCCAATGTTCACAGCAGCACAGTTTACAATAGCCAAGTGCTGGAAGTAATCTAAGTGCTGATCAGTAAATGAACAGATCAAAAAACTATGGTACATTTACATGATGGAATACTATGCAACAGGAAGAAAGAAGGAGCTCCCAGCCTTTGTGACAGCATGGAAGTAACTGGCGAACATTATGCTAAGTGAAATAAGCCAGACAGTGAAAGACAAATAGCATATGATCTCACCTTTAAGTGGAACCTAATCAGCAAAACAAACAAGCAAGCAAAATATAACCAGAGACATTGAAGTTAAGTAAAATCTGATAATAACCAGAGTGAAGATGGGAGGGGATAATAGGTGGAAAGGGGGAAAGGAATTTCAGGAACAACTATAAAGGACACATGGAAAAAACTGACAAAACCAAGGTGGGGTGGAATCAGGGAAGGGAGGTGGGGATGGCTTCGGTGGGGGGAAATGTAGACAACTGTACTTGAACAACAATAAAATAAAAAATAAATTAAAAAAAAAGAGCTGAAATGTGTTTTCCAAACTCACTACTTGAAGTCTAAAAGCCCATTACTTCACAGTGTGCCTGCATCTGGACTGTTAGTTTTTAGGGAAATAATATTAAGTGAGTTCATTTGGGTTGATCCTAATTGAAGAAAAGTGGTGACTTTGCCAGATTGTCAGATCACAAAGAAGCATAAAGGAAACACCTAGGAACAAAAAGTTAAAACACACTCACTTTCAAGACAAGGAAAGGGTCCTCAGGAAAAAAACAATCCAGCCCCCACCCCCTCCTAGAACAAAAATTCATTCTCAGAAATATGAAACCCAAAACAAGTCAGAGTCCTGTCCATGACCCCCTCCCAAAACACAATATAATTTTTGGAAATGCATTAGAGCAAAACAATTATTGTTTATTAATGACAAGACTTAAAATGACATGGTTACAGAGTTGTAATAATTTAAGGACTGTATAAATGTAACTACTCCTTAACTGCTAAGAAGTTGAAATTACATTCAGCCCTTTGAAGGCAACTGTGAGGCTGATGTGGCCCCCAGTGAAAATGAGTTTGACACTCCTACTTTAAGCATATTAAATAGACCTAATTAGTTCCAAAACTTCTTTTATAAAAGGTGGAGAACAAGTTCTTGAGGTATTGCAAGGACCCACTGGAATAAGTCAAAGCCATTTCTCAGTTAAAAAAAATCTCTTAAAAATTAAACTTTGGGAAGGCTATCAAACAAACTTAACCAAAAGAGTACAGCTTAATTTTTGGTAAAACAATACATTTTTTATAGTAATAACTTCAAGATACATTAAACTTAAAACCAGTTTTCACATTAAATAACTTGTCCAGACTACAGGAGCCTGCTTAATTTATAGTGTTTACTTTTTTTGGGCCAACAAAATATATACCCTAATTATTCCATCTGGAGGCAGAAAACATACCACATGTAATACACATAAACGCATAACACATACAGACCATACACATAAAGACTGAACACATGAAGACTATATACAAAATTTGGCTTATTAATGTGGGTAGAGGAAGCTCACAATGTTCTCATTTGCTTGTATTTTCATTTCTTCCCTCTACACAATCCTTTTGCAACTTTCCTAGTCCTTTCTAACTCATCCAGATACTAGAACAATCTACTTTTAATATTATTTCCTTCAAAACATATTGCTATAATTTACACGTTTTATTACTAAAGCCATACATTTTCCCCAACTTATATGTAAATAATTAGCATTCTTTAGATTGGCCAATTCATGAATACATTTCACAAATCTTACCCTGTTTACTAGACCCTCAGCAAAACAATTCTACTTAGGTTAAAATGCAACCGACACCTCTCCTTTCCAAAACAGAAACAAAAACGAAATCTAAAGCAAATCTAAAATTTCAAGAAGGGATTAGGGCTAGAGTTAGAATCTCATATCCTTATTTTTCTAATTTAAGCTCACCCTTCAACTGCCATTCTGTTGCTTTGGCTACTTTTTCCTTTTCCCCATGTACGTCCTCTGCAAGGCCCACAGGAGTGTTGAGGGCACCCTCCCAATACTGGTACACTACCCTGGGTTTACCCCTGCTATTTCCAGGGTTACCCTCTGGCCTCCCCACCTGGCATGTTATCACATGCAGTCTACCCCATAGGGGTATTTTCCCAAATATCCTGTTCATGATGTCAATTTTAGTACAGGAGCCCCAAACCAGGGGCTGCTTAAGTGATCGTCATGTTCTGGGGGAAAAAAAAAAAACACCCAGTGGGCTAGCAGATATGTACAAGCTCTTTGTTACTCACATTACATGGGAGTGCCCTGATGGTAGTGGGTTGGTGTGAGAGAGACCGCACCTCCTCCAGTCTGAGGCTCCTTATAAGGGGTCACAGCCCTAAGTGAGCTAAGCTCCCAGGCACTGCATTATGCCAGGCTTCATAATTCTAAGCATTAATGCCTTCTTTCTAAATCTCGCTCAAAACATTCAACGGCTCCATCTCCCTCCAGCCTGGAAACTCTGAGGTTTGCAAGTGAGGGTAGAGAAGGCACTGAGAAGTGGACCAGTGAGATGAGCTCACCCCTTTCCTGGATTGAATTTTATTGCTAAATCTCTTCTGATTTGTAGGCTCAGTTGGTCCTCCCTATTCTTTTAACACCTTCCTGACTCCCTCTTTGCTCATCAACTATCTGCATCTACACCAAAACAAAACAAAACAAAACAAAACAAAATAAAACAAAACAAAACAAAACATCCCTGCCCCAAAAGTTCCATTCCTTCTTCCAGGAGGCTTGTGTGTTCCTCCACCCTCTTTGGGTCACAGACCTGCCTAGAAGATAAAGGAGAGGGGTTTGAGCCAAAGCCTTTATCTCTTCAAAATGTGAGAGTATAATAAGAAACTAGGAAAATTCCTGGGCAAGTGAAATGGGGAAACCAAGAAAAGAAAATTAAACAAGGTCAAACAGTTTGAATAACTTACAGCCAGCTGATGGATTGCAAGACCTTATCTCCCCTAACAAAGGACAATTGAGAGCAATTGGTTCACACCTCTCCTCCCTAACCATAGAATATATAGCTTAAATTTCCTGGTCTGGGAAAACAGAGGACAGAGTCCCAATTAATTAATTTGTGCCAGCTAACCCCACGGACAAATGTAGTCAAGGGAACAAATAACAAAAACCCCATTAAAAACCAGATAGACCCAAGATAAATGTAAAACAGTATAGCAGATTACAGTATATTTTCAAACCCCGCTGTGTGCTTATTTTGACACATCAGCATATTAAAAATGCATCTTGAGAGCTGATGGCTATTCCACTGAAACTCTCCTCAAAGAAACACACCTACAGAAAAAAAGATAAAAAGCTCTCAGGACAAAGACTCAGGGCAGTCTCACACAGGGGTATCCAACCTTTTATCATCTCTGGGTCACACTGGAAGAAGAAGAGTTGTCTTGGGCCACATATTAAATACATTGTGATGTGTAAATAGACACCAAAAAAATCTCATAGTGTTTTAGGTAAATCTACTGTTTTGTGTTGGGTCACATTCATAGCCATCCTGGGCTGGCTGCAGCCCATGGGCCACAGGTTGGACACCCCTGTTAGAGCATGTACATACCCCTTCCTGGGCATTAATCTTTTTTATTTCCCCCTAAAATCTAAGGTCCCAAGGAGACTTGCAGCCAGGGCAGCAATGGGCAGTGACAGCTCAACCCTGGCTCATCCCTTGATCCAGTCTCCAGGGCTCCCTTTTTCTCTGACTTGCTAGTGACCTAAAAGCAGCCCCAGCTTGGCTCACTTCTGTCTCTGTGAACTTCATTTCCCAGGGAGCTAACAGCCACCTTGCACTGGCTTACCCCTTTCCCATCACGTTTCTAAGGAGCCAAAGCAAAACACCGCCTAGGCTCTCTTTTGTTACTTCTTCTACCCTAAGTCCTTCTTTTGTTTCACTCTCTCCAGCCTTAATAAACATACTCTCAAGATCACCTGGACTCATGTTGTGAAATCTTTCCTACATAAAGTCAAGAATCCACACACTACGGGCCTGCCTGAGACAGACCCACTTTGGGCTGGTCCCTGTCTGGTAACAAAACCAACCCTTTCTGAATATTAGAATTATAGTGGCAGTGCCTCTCAAACTCCCCTCAGCATTGGCTCCAGAGGTTCAGATTTGTGGATGTTGCATGTTGCCTGGAGCTGGGTGGAGATCCAATCCCTGTTCTGGTTGTGATCAGTGTACATAGGGATATGGTTCATCTGTGTTACACAGATGGTGTGTGCACCAGTTGCTTTCCAGGAACCTGATCATGAAAAGACCCAAAAGGCCTCTCATTCCCCACAATGACACATAAGTGATGAAGATGCGGACGTAGGTGATCATCCAGGCCAAGTCCACCTCCTTCTTCTGCTGGGTAACAGGATAGAAAATATACCACTGGAAGTAGACAGGCAGCAAGGCTGGGGGCGCAATCAAGAACAAGTATTTGTGCTGATGGTTTTATGACACATACTTTTTCTTCTGCTTCCAAAGCTCCACACAGAGGATCTTCCCTATTGCAAAGAAGAAGGGTTTCATGTTGATGTCTGGGTCTTTGTATATACTGTGGGGCTTGGTATAGTATTGGAAGTGCACGTAGTTTCACCAACTGGCAGGGCCCCTTCTCAGGTGGCCAATCATGAAATGATGTAGCAGGTTGTTCCACTCATAGGTGCTGAAGACAGGTGACCAAAGTCATGCCACAACCAGCCTACTTGGTCCTGAGCTGCACTGAGCAGCACTGCACAATGGGGGATGGGCACAGAGGACATCCCCATGAGCCTCATCCATTCTGATGTGGCCTGTTCCTCCCTGGAACTCATTCATCATCACTTTACTCTTATTGGGCTCAAAGCTGGGCTGCTGTGGAGACAGTTCTCCAATCAGGAGAAAGTTACTTTCTCACAAGACCCTTGTTGATATGGAATGCCAAAAAAGGAATCCATAGCATCCTGCCCTGTGTAATGGCTGATATAACTCAGAAGACTCGAGGAACTTGCTGATGTTGTGTACCTTCCTCTTCATCATCAGCCACCGCTCCTCGCCACATCTGCACTGTTATGCCACCTCATCCCAGGTGAAATAGAGTGAGGTCCACCCCTGGGCCACTGGTGCCTGGTGACAGTGATCTGGCAGGAGCCACCAGACACGTGCACCAGGGATAGCACTTCGGGGATAGCATGCACCAGTCTCGCATGCTAGGAGAGCAGGTGTCCTTGTGTGACATGGATCCCAGCTCCTGGGGTCCATAGCGTTACAGATGAGACGAGACAAATTCACATGGATTACCAAGTCCTGTGGAGGAAAAGGGACGGTGCAGCTTCTCTCTTAAGAGGAGAAAAAGTCTCAGAACACCTCGGCCACTCTCTCAAGAGGAGAGCACCTCAATCTTTGCCTTGGCAAGATTTTATTGGGTTCAGTTTGCACAGAAATACAAGGTGTATATGTAAAGCTCATCAATCATTGTCAGGCAGAAATGATTAAACAATAGATAACATTCAAAGAACTCTGAGGGCTTATTCTGAGTCAGGGTCAGATAGTTAAAGGGCCATAAAACTTTGGGGAACAAACTCACTTCCTGCTTGGACCCTTATTATTTAAATTGAGGGTATTAGCAAAGTAGGTTTCATAGGATTTTATGTATTCTTTCTTAGGCCTGATCACCCTAGGGAACCTGCCCTTTCCAGCACAGGGCCACATCCACCTCCAGCATTATTTCAGGCTTAAGTCCTTGTCTCAGGCTTCAGTCAGGCAGGGAAAGTAAGGCAGCCAAAAGATTAGGAGACTTCTTGCCGACAGAATGAAGACCCAGGCTATGTCAAAGCCGAGAGGTGAGGGTCCATCATCCCCTTTTTCTATAGCCCCTCAAGTCCTTCTCTGAGGGCCCCTTTGCGACCGTGCATGTCTTAGGTTGTCCCTCTTTTGAGGAATCTTACCCATCATTGGCTAACCAGTCATCTGCCTGGGGCCAAGCAGAGTGAAGAGAAAGGGGCCAGAGGTGGTGTCCCTACAAGGAAGATAAGCTTTGTCTCCTAAGTGGCTTATGGTTCCAAGGTTCTTTACTCAGCCTTAGCCACAGGGGGTTACAGCTTCTGAAAATGGGCAGGGCAGTTCCCAAGACTTGTACATGCCAAAAAATAATCTTTTGAGATTGAATTTTTTCACTCAGAACAATTCCCTTAAGATCCATGGAAGTTGTGTGTATCAATTCAATAATCATTCTTTTTTATTGCTGAGAAGTACTCTGTAATGTGAATGTGCCAGTTTAATAGTTTGGCTATTACAAATAACACTTTATGTAGATCTTTATCTGAATGTAAGCTTTCATTATTCTTGGATAAATGCCCAAATGACATATAGATTTAAGACTCAAAACTGCAGTAGCCATTGACTTCCTCATCAGAGACCTCCCTGGCCACCCAATATAAAAACATACCCCAGTTATTCTCCATCCTTCATGTTGATTCATATTCTTTGTGACATGTTTCATATTATGTATTTATTTCTTGGTTTGCTTATTGTCCACCTTCCCCTCTGGAAAGCAAGTTTGTTTGCCAAGGAACTTTGTTTTATTGTGAAGCCTAGGAGAGCCTGGCACATAGTGTAAACTCAACAAACGCTGAATGAATGAATCCTAGATATCTTTCATACTGGTATGTGTGATCTAGTTCCTTTTTTTCGGTTACCTGCGAAGTATCCCACTGTATGCCTGCAGAGTGTTTTCATTAACTTCTCTTCTACTCAAGCACATTTATGCTGGCCCCAGTGTTTTACAAATCCAAACAATGCTATCATGACAAGCCTTATATAGTCAATAGTCTTTGTGCAGATGCAAGAGGAGTGAATGGTCCAGAATTTGTGCATTAAAAAAAAAATAGCTACTGCCAAATTGTTCTCAATAACGTTCTCCTGATTTACATTCCCACAGTGCACTGAAATACCTATTTCCTCACATTCTCACCAATACTACTACTGAGTTTTTAAATCTTTGTTGATCTCATAAATTAAAAGCAACATCACATTATTTTATTTTATTAATAGTAAGTTGAAACCTGATACATTTTGTCTCGCTGGGAAATATATCCTCTGTCATCCTTTGATAAACATAACTTTTTCCATTTTTCATCTCTCACTTGACTGTTTAGAGGCACATTTCTGTATAGAAGTCATTTTACTTTTAATTTTATATAGTCACATTTATCCATTTGTGGCTTCTGGGTTTGGGGTCATGTCTAGAAAGAATTTCCAGGCAAGCTTACTTAAAAAATCAATGTTTTTAAAAGAGCTTTTATAGATTTTTTTAAAATTTGATGTAGACTATATTCATTGATGTAGAATATATTTTGGTGTAAGAAGAAAGATGGGATGTTTTTATCTTTTCTCCACATAGCTAACATGTTGTTCTAGGATAATTTACTGAATGTGCAACATTAGCTTTTAATTTCTTCTTCATCTTGTACTAAATTCTTATTCATATTTGGGCCTCCTTCTCAGTTATTATCCTGTCCCATTTATCCATCAGCTTATTCTTACTTGTAGCTTTGCTTCTCCTGACT
This sequence comes from Tonatia bakeri, assembly GCA_004024845.1. Taxonomy (NCBI): domain Eukaryota; kingdom Metazoa; phylum Chordata; class Mammalia; order Chiroptera; family Phyllostomidae; genus Tonatia; species Tonatia bakeri. The sequence continues at coordinate 56,132 of PVIA01006951.1, read as the reverse complement.
ACTTTTTATTTTTCCAGACTAACTTTAGTATCACTTGGTGGAAGCAGATAAGAGAAGAGGAGATAGAGGAAGCAGAAATACCTTACACCTCATCAGGGCCTACTGATTTTAGTGCCTGGAAGTGAAAACAATCCAAGGAGGGAGGACCAAGGGTGTCAAATGCCACAGAAACATTAACATGAAGACAGAACAGTGGCCTCTGGATTTAGCCAATACTATTAGAAATCACTGGTACTCTTCAGACACAGAGGTTGTATAGAAGGGTTAGGTAGGAATTTATTTTAAAATAAAAATTTTTATTAATAAAAATTATATTTTATCAGATAGGTCAGTTTCTGTTGCATATAAAGACAACCCAAATAAGTGTCTTTAACAAGATAGTGGCTTTCGTCTGTCTCACATACATGAAGTTTGGATGCAGTCACTGTGCAGTGAATAAGGACCAGGCTTCACTACCTCACTGCACCATCTCAGTGTTGGCTTCCATCTTCCAGACTGCTTCATGGTCCAGGGCAGCTGCCTGAGGTCCCACCATCATGTGTACATTCTAGGCTGGAAGGATTAGGGAGGGGAAGGTGAAAAAGGCATACTTCCCAGCTTGAGTAGGTGTTTAGAAGCTTTCTCAGAATTCCCATCCAAAAAGTTCCACGTAGTTATCATTGCCTACCAACAAGCTCAGGACTGTGTTGAGGCGTGAAAGAAGTGTTGGTGAGTGGAGGATATTCTTGTGAACGTCCGCAACCAGCCAGACAAGCTTTCATACTGTAGCCTTCATAAATTTACTACAATATTGGCAGCAAAGGGGCCTGGGAAGTACCTTTTAGCTGAACATACTGCTGCCTGGAATAAAATCCTAAGGAAGAAGTAGAGATTACCGGTAAAATAGTCAACAACTGTCCCTTATGAGCACATATTAACATAAACATCTGTACCGAAAGTCCCAAACTGGAAGTCAGAAGACAAATTTCATCTTGGCAGAGATGATTTTACAATTTTTAGATTTAACAATAGTTAGATTTAACAGGTAAAAGTCAATATATTTCACACAAAACTCCAGATTTTTCCTTCTCCTGAATAATATAAAAAATTGGCAATATGCTGGGACCACATTGTCAATGGATATCTTCAGCTAAAGATAAATAGCTGCCTTTCCGAAGGGATACCTGTCCTCCAATTAGTCACCATTCCAAACTTTCCCTACTGCTCTGGCCTACTCATTTAAGTTACCTTTTGTCTTCAATAGGCATTTGTGTTTACACCCATCATTTTACAACTGAATACATAATAACTGTTATAAAGAAGTATGCATAAAATATGACAGTGGAATCATTAAATTAATTATTAGTCTAATAAGTCAACAAGAATTTAAGTACCATCAGTATGATTAGAGTTATGTGCAAGGCATAATGGAGAGCATAGTAGGTTTGCAGAGGAGCTTCTGTCCTCATAAGAGTTACTTAAGGATCTGACTTGTTTCCTTATTTATAAAGTATGTTAGTATTGCAAAAAATCCTTGACAGGTAAGAGTTCCATACAAAGCAAAATCAAAGAAAGTCTTAAGACAGAAAATAACCAAGTATCAGAATTTGAGGTGCTATATAACATGGAAGGCTTATTGGAGAGAGACTGAGTGGCCTGCTTGTTTAGGTTAAGCTCCAAGAAAGGGACAGGATCATGAGTAGGCTCTACTGAGGATTGTGGTGAGGACAACCTGAACCAGAACCTGGGCTGGCAACATTATTAGAAGACAGTGAGGATGGCTGCCAATGTTGGAGGCCAGAAGTGCTTGGACTGAACTCCATGCTCAAAGTTTGGACAATGTTCTGGAAGCAAAAAGGTTGCTTTAAAGATTCCTAAGTGAGAAGTGACAGAATGAAGGAAACATTTTAGGGGGCTTTTAAAGATGATTCTCTCCCTTGAGGTTGTTATGTAAATAGGGCACAGGGAAAGACTAGAAATAGGTAAACTAGTGGAACTGGTTGCATTGATCCAGTTTCTAATTCATTTAAAAAACATTTGCAAACTGACATTGTTGAAATAATTTAGGTCAAAGTGTAGTAATGGAAATTAAAATGAACAGACAAGTTGAGAGATAAGCAAAGCACAGCTGTCCAGATTCAATTAAATCTACAGGATAAAAGACAACACTCAGAAAATAACAAAGGAAACTAAGAAATACGGTATGGATGAAGGAACAATCCAAAAGATTTGTAAATCTACTAGATAATGAAAAGAACCCAAGTTACTGCAGGATTATCAATCTCCCTATACTTCGGGAAGGAGCAAGCATGTTTAGGTCCTATTCAATATAAGTCTATGAAGCCGGTTTCTTTCCTCCTCTTTCTTCTTCTTTGTTGCCGTATGCTAATTAAGCCTTCCTTTTTTGAAACAAAATTGCGGGTGCCTGTAAACGGGATTGTTTAATAAAGCGCCCCACAGACCGGGTGGGGCCCCGTTGGCTACCCCCGCCCCTCCTGGGAAGGAGGCCAGATGCCTGCTCTTCCCACACCAACGCAGACGCAGCTTTCCCTCTTCGGAGCTGAGTCCAGAGCACGGTACAGAAGTCCAATCGAAGACTAGGGGACCAGGCCTACGGCCGCGGAAGCTCGGCGGTGGGCCCAGAGCGATAAGGCAAGGGCAACTCTGTTACCGTCGCGCCCCGTTGACACTGATTTTATTGCCGGTGCCCGAGGCTTGTGCTCCTGCGTGTCCCGTCATTGAGCGGACGGCCGGGTCGCCTCTGTGCTCTCCCGGAGGAAACTGTTCAGGACTCCAGGCCACAGAATCCCACAGCTGTGGGATGCCCCGGTCAAGCCCCGCCCCTGGACACGCCCCTTCCGCTCCTGTCCGACTGGGGTCTGCGAGGCTGCCGGAATTTTCTCGGACGTGGCCACGTGGTACGCTGCTCTTTGGCGTTCGCTGCAATCCCCCCCTTCAAACCCCCTATCCCCCGTGGCGTATTTGCTGGTTTTGTGGGGTCGCAGTATTCCCAAGCTCACTCAGCGCGGCACGGCGGCGCGGGGAGTGGCCAGTCCCCTCCGCGGTCCCAGCGCGCGGGCACTGCCTGGGGATCTGGGCCCGGGAGGCACCGCCCTCCGCCGGCCCAGCTTGCTTTCCCACACCGCCCAGACACTGCGAACCGCTGGGATCGCGGTAGAGTTCGGCTTCGCAAAGAGCTGGGCGCTGGGGCCCATGCTGGTGCACCCCTGCAGGCCCTCGCCATGGCCTCCGGGAGCGTGGCGGAGTGCTTACAGCAAGAGACCACCTGCCCCGTGTGCCTGCAGTACTTTGCCGAGCCCATGATGCTCGATTGCGGCCACAACATCTGTTGCGCCTGCCTCATCCGCTGTTGGGGCGCGGCGGAGACCAACGTGTCGTGTCCGCAGTGCCGGGAGACCTTCCCGCAGCGGCACATGCGGCCCAACCGGCACCTGGCCAACGTGACCCAACTGGTGAAGCAGTTACGCACTGAGCGGCCGTCGGGGCCCGGAGGGGAGATGGGCGTGTGCGAGAAACACCGCGAGCCCTTGAAGCTGTACTGCGAGGAGGACCAGATGCCCATCTGCGTGGTGTGCGACCGCTCGCGTGAGCACCGTGGCCACAGCGTGCTGCCGCTGGAGGAGGCGGTGGAGGGTTTCAAGGTGAGGTCCGGGTGCGCTGAGAAGGACGGGTGGCAAGGAAAAGAGGCGGCCAGTTGACGAAGGGAGAAGAGAGCCAAAGAGGCTTCCTTTTATTTCCGTCTAGAAAATGGCTGAGCCGGACTTGTGGTTCACAGCCGTCATTTCCTCTCTGTCAGCTGTAGATCCTGGGCACCCAGATTTGGGAAGAAAACCTGTAGATAGTGAGGAAGCCTCAAGTTTCCCCGTCCCCAACTCTCCTTTCCTTCTGTGCCCCTATGTTTACTGGCTCATGGGCACATTATATAGGAAGATGGCCCACGGGAATCTCACCCCCCCCCCACCCCAGCCGGCTGTATAAAAGATGCTTGTAAAACTATTTCAGGCAGAAACACACGTTAATACGCAGTATATACATCAAGCAGATACCTACCACCTAGTCTATAAACATTTCCCCAGCACTTCCCAGTGCTCTATTCTGCTCTAGAAACTCAAGGAAAAGAGCACAACTATATACTGCTTAAGTTATTTAACCACCAAGACTCACAGAAGGGAAGTTATTATAAAGATTAAATGAAATAAAATGATGTATGGAACCCCTTTGTGAACGGTTGAACAGATAGCACAGCTATACAACATAGAAACAAAGTAATGTTTTCAGCTTTTTAACTGGAACAGCTGCAACTTGAAGCCTCTTAGCCCAGTCACATTTCCACATTGCCAGTGATTTTAAACCCCTATGCCCTGAGAATTGTAAAACATGCAATACCTGACTATTTAGTCAGGGCCACTGAGCTCATTTCTCTTAGATTGTCAAATAAAAATATAACAACATGCCAACACAATGATAGCTGTCTGATGTGAATGAATCAAAATTATATCTTTTTAATATTTTTTTGTGCGATCAGAAAAAAGTACATTTTTTGGTGTGCTGCAGAGTTTAGTAATTAGTTGACGTGTGCCATGAGATGAAAAAGGTTGAAAATTGTGGCACTAGGCCATGCAGTGGCCTTCAAGGTGAGGTAGTTGATTCACTGTTGAAGTTACACAGAAACTGCCCAAGGAGAGGCTGTGGCGACCACTGTGCCTTGGTGGTGGCAGTGTGGTCAAGGGACAGTCTCTAACCCAGAACTTGGCATCAGAAATGTGGGTTTCATGTGTGATGAGAAGAAGAGTCATGCTGGTGCTAAGGTCTGCCTAATCTTGAATGACCCGATTTTTCTTGCTCTTCTTAGGAGCAAATCCAGAACCAGCTGGACCACCTAAAAAGAGTGAAAGACTTAAAGAAGAGGCGACGGGCACAGGGGGAGCAGGCACGAGCTGAACTCTTGGTAAGGGCCTTTGGAATTCACATATAATATCACTTCTCTGGTTATTTTCTCTTTAGTAAGCCTGATGTTACTTACTTAACACTGTCCAGCCAAGTCACCCACACTTCTAGGTAAAGGTGAAACAATGCCTTACGGTGGTTGAAAACACAGGAGGTCTGACCTATCAAAAGTTTAACCCTCTAGCTTTATGTAGATATGGGTTGACCCTTGACAAAGCTGACAGGGATGAAGTTCTTGGGCACAATTAGCTTCCTTTGGTCCTATTCTGCAGAGAGATGTTGACAGTTGCTTTGCATAAACCCCACTTTTGCTTCTTGTTGGAGTGTTCACTTTCTTGACACTTCAAAACATTTCACTTTGTTTTCTTCCCCTAGTCTCCCAAGGCCTTAGCAAGTGCTGTATGTGCTAATCTGTGATAGGAATATTTGGGGGTTTTGTTATGAGAACCAGAACAAAAAGTATAGGGACTTTTATAATATATACTAAAAATCTATCACCTAGGGTTTTAAGCATTTTTTGAACAATAAATAAAATATTAAAAATTCCCACCCATTACAGGTATTTGCATGTTAGAAGCAAACTGTTAGACTAGTACTGTCTAACACCATCTTGTGAGAAATTCTGTCAGTCCTGGTCAGGGTATAGCTGAGAACTTTTGGACAAGGAACTTATTCCCATGATGCCCTTAGATGCCACCACTTGTTCTGCTTACACAGTCCTTTGAGACCTCAGTTCCCTTTGCTTGAAAGTAGGTCTGATGGATGGAAAACCTTCTAGTGAGTTTGTGCAGAGTCCAATTATTACACACATAACCTTATCTTCTGTAGGGGGATTGTCAAAGTGAGGAGATAGCCCTTCTCTCATAGAGTACCTGGACATACTTCTTGTTTCTAACACCGCCGGTGGGATAGTTGAACAGAGTAATATAACCTCTTAAGGCCTCCATTTTTTCATATGTAAAGTGAGTAGGTTGGACTAGACTTGTGTTTCAGCAAGCCTAGGAGTACTGTGCTCTCCTCGAATGGTATGTATTGCTTTGGTTGTCATTCAAGGGATGCAGTGACTGGGGAGGGTGGGGCAGGGATGCTAAATGCACTGTAATCTAGAAAGAGTTCATGCTAGACAGAATTGCTCCTTATTCCACCCATGGTGGAGATATATAGATACAGATACAGATATAGATATATAGCATCCCCTTGAGAAGCACCTTCAATTAGTTGATCTTTAAGGTCTCTTTCCGCTTTAATTTTCCATTTCTGAGATGTATTGTGTGGTTTATATCTTGGAAAGACTTGTCCAGCTGAGGAGAGGTATGAGCTTAAAGGGATTTATAAACAAAAGTGTTTGTACAAGTGCTTAAGAAGGGTGGCTAGAGGGATGCTTAGTGAGGGAAGGTTCTCAAGAGTTGAGTTTAAATAGGTAAACAAGCTTTCTATAAAGGATTATATAGTAAATATTTTTGGCTTTGTGGGCCATATCCTCTGTTATAACTACTCAGCTCTGCTGTTGTAGTCCCAAAGCAGCTGAAGATAATATATGAATGATGGGCGTGGCTATGTTTCAATAAAACTCCACTGAGAGGGAGTAAACAAGGGGAGTTTGCTCATCCTTTGTTTACAACAAAGTGTTAATAGGGTCCTGTCTGTGGGAGGTGGGATGGAGAATGAAAGGTAGGGAAATTCTGGCAAATAGATCTGCACCAATGAACCTTGAAACTCAGATAGAGGGTGTAGATTATAGTGGCAGGCCTAAGGGAACCCATCAAAGTTATTATGTGAGGATTGTTGTAGAAATTGTGTTTGAATGTTGCAAATGGTCTTCACTGGGCACATACCACTTCTCTGACAGCTTTTCATGGTTCCCCTTTGCCTTCCAGGCAAAGTATGCTCTGGTTTCTTAATTTTTTCTGGCCTCTACCCTCAGTGCTGCATACAGACAGAGCTGATTGCCTTCTCTCCCTATTCTCTTGCCTGTGTGATTTCTTTTGCCTGGCACACTCTCCTGGCTTTTGACCACATGGTGAGCTCCTGTTCATTCTAGAAGTCTCTGAACACTGCTTTTGTGAAGGCTGTACCAACTTTTCTTATTACAGCTGTCATCCTGTCCATCCATGATTGCATACGTGTGTCACATGAACCAACTCTCACTTGACAGTTTCTTCAGGACAGTGACTGTCTTAATTATCCCTGGGGCTATTCAGTTCTTGTTCATTATATAGCCAATCAGTAAAGATTGGAAAAAAGGAGGGAGTGAACAAGATAACTTTTTTTAGTATTCTGGATGCAATGATGAGATCCTGGAGTGGGTAGTGGGCGAGAAATGGGAAGGGCTGTAAAAGTAAACATTTCCTGTCTTCATTGCCCCTCACTGTGTGCACAGAGCCTGACCCAAATGGAGAGGGAGAAGATCATTTGGGAATTTGAGCAGCTGTATCACTCCCTGAAGGAGCATGAATATCGCCTTCTAGCCCGCCTTGAGGAACTGGACTTGGCTATCTACAACAGCATCAATGGTGCCATTACGCAGTTCTCTTGCAACATCTCCCAGCTCAGCAGCCTGATCACCCAGCTGGAAGAGAAGCAACAGCAGCCCACCAGGGAACTCCTGCAGGTAAGATTAGAGCTCCCTGCCCAGACAGTGCCTGCTGACAAGACTCCCTTCTCTTGAACAACACGCCATGTGAGCCGGAGTGGTTAGCCCGAGCTGTTCTGTGGTGTGGCCTTCATAATGCAGGTGGTAAAGCTGCAGTAGACCTAACCCAGCCAAGACCTTAGCAAAGTAGTGATGCCTGTCTGTCACTTATTCATTCAATATGTGTGAATGATCTGCTCTGGGTTAGGCAATGGTATTAAGTGGTGAATAAGCTCTCCTGAAATTTATATTCTTTTTTTTTTTAAAGATTTTATTTATTTATTTTTAGAGAGGGAAAAGGAGTGAGAAACAGGGAAAGAAACATTGATGCATGAAAGAAACATTGATTGATTGCCTCATTTGGGGACTGGGCCCACAACCCTGCACATGTCCTGACCAGGAATCGAATCAGTAACCTTTTGCTTTGCAGGACTATACTCAGCCAACTAAGCCAGGGCTGTTTGGCCTTAAAAAAAAAAAAAAAAGTTTACCAACTCCTGCTTTAGAATCACAAGAGGATGGCCAACTTTGAACCTTTATGAACACCAGTATTTTATTGCCATGGAGAGAAGGAAGGGCTTGCAAAGGGAATAGGTGACCAGAGAGTCAGAATGTAATTGGGAAGGAAAAATGTTGCAGGAAGAAGGGGGTGGACAGCAGAGTTGAGGTGAAATAATAGGGCTGATGTCCATTTTGAAAATGTGGCCATTGTGCCCTGGCTGGTGTGGCTCAGTGGACTGAGTTCCAGCCTGCAAACCAAAGAGTTGCTGGTTCTATTCCCAGTCAGGGCACATGCCTGGGTTGTAGGCCAAGTCCCCAGTGGGGGGCACATGAGAGGCAACCACACACTGATGTTTCTCTCCTTCTCTTTCTCCCTTCCTCTCTCTCTAAAAGTAAATAAAATTTTAGAAGACATGACCATTGGGATGATCTTTGTGGAACTGCCACATGGGACAGTTTGGTCAGGATTTGGTCAGGGGACCATTCAGGAGGGTGGTAGGGTCTGCGTGTGGTAAGTGGAGACTATGAGAGTAGATGACTGTTACAAGAAGTAAGACTGAAGGAGATGTAAGGAAATACTTGGAGATAAGGTAGGATTTTGGGGTTTCATGGGAAGGGATGCTTAAAGAAACTATACATTTTTAAAAAATGTATGGGGAGGAGAGCCTATGTGTAAGGAACAAGGTGAGGAAAATCCTGAAACTTAACAGTGATGGACTAGTCATCATTGTGTTGTTCCTGAGAAGGCAGAAGGGAATGGGAGCTAAAGCGTGTGTATAGGAGTTGGTTTTGGAAGATTCTCCGTTTTATAGGAAGAATGGATTGTCGAGGGAGGTAGGTGCAGGCAGGTTGTGAGATTTCATAAAAACCTGGTGGCCTTCATTCTCTTTTGAAGTTAAAAAGCAAGATCATGTCTGAGAAGGAATTAGGGAAAATATGAGCTTTGAAGAATATGGGAAGATTCTTTTCTTTTTTATATATATAAGATTTTATTTTTTAGAGAGAGGGGAAGGGAAGGAGAAAGAGAGGGAGAGAAATATCAATGTAGGAGAGAAAAATTGATCGGTTCCCTCTCGCACACACCCAACTGGGGATCTGGCCTGCAGCCCGGGCGTGTGCCCTGACCGGGAATCAGCTGGCAACCTTTTGGTTCACAGGCCAGTGCTTAACACATTGAGCCACACCAGCTGGGAGGGAGAGTTCTGAAATCACCATTTCTAAGTAAAGCCAGGTGGTTCATGAGACATAATACTTGGTCAGTGAAGTTGGGGTTATACTGGAAGCAATCTGCCGTCTTTCTCCTTTCCTAGACCATGACTGCTCTGAAACAGGAATAGGGAACACAGGTGGTTGGGCTCATCCGGGAAGAGAGCTTTGAAAGATGGACTTCAGGCTTTTGTTTGTGTGTGTGTGTGTGTGTGTGTGTGTGTGTGTGTGTGTGTGATAAAATATGCTTAATAAATTCACTTTTTCAACCATTTCAAAGTATACAACTTAGTAGCATTCAGTAAACTTACAGTGTTATACAGTTATCACCACTGTCCAGTTCTAAAACACTTTGAAACCTGTACTCATTTCTAATCCCATGTGCCTACTGACAGCCACCAATCTGCTATGTGTTTCTGGGTTTGCCTGTTCTGGAAATTTGATAGAAGTGGTTGAATCAGTCATTTGCAAGCATACCCATACCCTTACATCCACACGCAATGGAATGCTGTGCAACTGTAAAGAAGCATAAAGAAGACACATGAGCCCTGGCTGGTATAGCTCAATGGATTGAGCGCGGGCTGTGAACTAAAAGGTTGTTCGATTCCCAGTCAGGGCACATGCCTGGGTTGTGGGCCAGGTTCCCAGGAGGGGACATTCCAGAGACAGCCACACATTGAGGTTTCTCTCCCTCTTTCTCCTTCCCTTCCCCTCTCTCTAAAAATAAATAAATAAAATCTTTAAAAAAAAGACACATAAACAGAGTGGTTTACAGGATACAGTCTTATGTGAAAAAAATCAAGTGCAAAATGGAGAGTATGCTACTTTTTGTGCTGAAGAAGAGATAATTGCAAAATACTTGCATTTTGCTTATATTTGCAAAGGATATACTGTAAGGGTAAACCAGAAAATATGGAGATGAGGAGAACAGGATGGAGGAAATGGAAGAAAGAACGACAGAGTCTCTCTGGCCAACTCTCAGACTTTCTGAGCACTGAAATAAGAACAGTGATGGATTGTAACCCATTGAATAATGTAAGAATCTGAGTCCATGTTAATAATAAATAAGAAGGGAAAATTCTTCCTTCTAGTAGAATATTGACTAAGTAATATAGAAGGAATTTTGAAGTTAGAAAATGATCAGTTGACAACCATCATAATGAAAGTTAATTCAGACCATAATTATTGATGAATGTTAAATCAAAAAAAGGAAGGGAAAGTTTAATAAGAATTGAATAGTAACATAATTTCAAAGTGTTAATGATCACTTTTAGGTTACTTATTGATTATACTTATTAATAAGGAAAAATAGTAACTATACAATGATCAGAATATCACTAGTAAGAAGAATATCACTAGCAAATATTGTGTACCTTTAAAAGGGCACACAGACATTGGTCAAAGGTTGTACAACCTAAATTTAATCATGAGGAGAGTATCTGACAAACTTAAATAGAAGGACATTCTATAAAATGGCTAGCCAGCATTAAACCAGTGTCAGTGTCATGGGAAATAAAATCAATTCTAAGGAACTATTCAAGAATAAAGACACGTATCATCAAAGCTAAGTGCAGTAGATCATGCTGGATTACTTTAGCAGGGAGGAGTAGCTATAAAGAATAGTTGGTTAAATTAGAATATGGACTATGGATTAGATAAACGCCAATGTTCCATTTCCTGAGTTTGATAACTATGCAGTAGTTATATAAGCACATGTACATAGGAAATGCACATACAAGTATAAAGGGGTCAAGGGATATAATATAAATAATGACTTTTTAAGTGGTCCTAAGGATAAATATGTTTATAATCATCTGGTAAGTCTGGGTAAGAAGTTTATAGGAGCTTTTTGTACTAGCAGCTTTTCTGTGTATTTGAAATTATTTCACAACAAATCAAAGAAAGCAAGCTGAACATTTGTGGTCCAAGGGTGGGATGCTTCAGTTAGTAAATTTGACATCTTGAAGTCCTTGAGCAGTGTTATAGTAGGAGGACCTAGGAAATGCCATACAGCAAATAGTGTCCTAGCTTTCTCGGCCTGATTTTTAGCTCCTTAACTGTGAATGGTGTTCTTTGTCTTCCTGGTTTCTCCCAGGACCAGTCTGTAGTTGGGTTTTTAGCCAATATCTATGAAAGAAAACTGAAGTTATGAATTACTTCTCATGGTTATCCTTTTCCTTTCTCCTGTAGGACATCGGGGACACATTGAGCAGGTACCGTTTTCTTTCTCCCCAGTGTTAAATCAAGCAGGAGAAGACTGGCTCCTTTTACTTAATAAGTCGTGAGAGGAGCTCAAAGCTAGAGATGACTGTCTTCCCAAATGGTCGCATAGTTTGCCTGCCCCGCACAGAATCACTGGTGCGCAAAGACATTGGGTGGACCAGACTCTTCTCATTAAAACTCAGGAATCACTGACAAATCCTGGGGGCGAGGTGCTGGAGTACGGGGCTCACTTGGGATGGTGCTGGTGGTTTATGAGGACACTTCCATGGGGAGGGTAGAGGCTTACAGGGACTTGTGAAGAGTGCAGGGCTATCTTATGATTTTTGCATCCTAAACATTTCAGAATCCTTTCTCTTTTATTCTTTCTTTCTTTGTTTCTTTCTGTATAGCCTGAAAAAGGTATGGTCAGCATAGTTATGTAATTAGTGTTGAGATACCTGGATTCTGGCTTATATTCTCAATATTTCTGTACTGTATCATCAGAGAGAAAGTGAGGAAGAAAAAGGGCTCCCTGGGTTTTGGAACATGACTCAAAAGGGAGAGCTCAGAGTGGGCAAGAAGTCACAGCAAAGCTGTGTTTGCAGGCAGGAGGCGAGGGCAGCCAGGTAGGCCCGGGGACGTGATGTCTGGTGGAGTGCCTCCAGGGGTGGGAACTGGCTTTGGTGGGGCTGAACTGTGAAACAATCGAAATCCTGGATGGTGAAAACACTCCCGAGGAAATGCAGCTGGATTATGTGGGAACATTTGAAGAGATGGGGGACGGCCTCATAGAGGTGATAGGGTATCTCTGTGGGTAGAATCATGTTGATCTACTCGTTTCTTGAAGGCCTCCAGGAGGGAGATGCGTTGGTACTTGGAAATGTCCTAGCCAGCTGCCCCAGCAAATACTACCTTTCTTGTTATTTTGACTTTGAAGCCAATTTAGTTTTGACCTAACGTAGGATCCTAGCATTTGTGCCATTAAGGTTTGGGTTAGGCTATATGAGGTAGGAAACCCAAAATTTCCTTTTCTTTAGGCTTAAACATAAAAAACTTTGTCACCATGTAAGAAATGTGCCGAGGATTAGTATGGCAGCTTCAGCGATCATCAGATGCTCAGGTTTCTTTTCCTTCGCTCTTCTGCCATCCCTAAAGTATGGCCCTCATTCTTATAATCCAAGATAGTTGCTAGAATGCCAACCAGCAGGAAGGAGATATGTCACTTTGTATTTCTTTTTTAGGCCAACTTCTTAACACAAGATACATTTGAACCTCTCATTGGCCAGAACTCTGTCACAAGGTCACAACTAGATTGGGCAACCACAAACCCAGTGAAGTTTGGAAGATGGAAGAAGGGATAGTTGTGCGTAGACAATTAGCCATCAGTCTTTGTCACAGATCCCTTGAAGATATGGGTAATTGGGTATTGTCCAGAGATTACCCATCTGTCTGAAAATATTATTCTCATTATATTTGGGAACCTGAGGATTTTGGGTCATTGCCCATTATGAATATCTAGGACTTTGTCATGGTATATAGTGCTTTCTGGCCTTAAGTTCAATTTAATTCTGTATACCTTTTGGAAAAACCATGAGCTTTATGCTTTGGGGGATTTAAAAAAAATAAGATTTCTCCTTTTCTGGTCTAGAGGATCATAGTCTAGGAAAGACTATGGAAAAGGTGGCTTTGGAAAACTGTTGACCTCTGTTCGCCAGTGCAGCTCAGGCCCTATTCTGGCCCCTGGAAGGTCATGGAGTCAGGGAAGGGAGTCAACTCTTTTTTTCTTTTTAAACTTAGGGCTGAAAGAATTAGGATCCCTGAACCTTGGATCACACCTCCAGATCTGCAAGAGAAGATCCATATTTTTGCGCAAAAATGTCTGTTCATGACTGAGAGTCTGAAGCAGTTCACAGGTAATGTGAAAATAGGGAAAAGAGGGACCTGTGAGAGGAAATGGATTTATGCTCTGAGAATGTGTTGCCTGACAGGACACATTTTTCATGTAGTAAGATGCAAACTGATTATCTTCTTTTCTCTCCTTAGAAAAAATGCAGTCAGATATGGAGAAAATCCAAGGTAAATTTATCTACTTAATGGACTTTTGATGTTGGAATTTCTTGGGAAAACAAACATCTGCATTAACAGTGTGGGGAAGTGGGGCAGGGGTGATAGATGCCCACTGGCCAGCTGTCCCTGATATTTTACACCTTCCTTTTTGCTTTGTCAATTTTTTTTTCACTTAATAGTTTCTTGTTTCACTTTGAAGTCTTTTAACTATATACACTTAGTTCTCAATCTACATTGATGGAGGAGAAAAATAGGCAATCCAAAATTAGTGTTAATTGTTTTTATTTTTATCCTTTAATTGGGAGAGTACACAGAGACTATCCTAAGTTACATTTCATCTCACCCAGTTTTTATACTTATAATTCACAGAGTTATAATTCCTACTGCTTCTGGGTATAGCTACTAGCCAGTGTAGGACCTTGAGGGAAGTGGTGAGGTGTGGGATTCGGGAGTGAGGGTGCCTGGGTCCCAGGCCCAGCAACTGCCTTGTGGATCTGCACCATACAGGCATGGGTCAGAGATACTGCAGATTGGGTTCTAGACCACCATAATAAAATAAATTTTGCAATAAAGTGAGTCACAAGAATATTGGTTTCCCAGTACATACAAAAGTTAGGTTTATACTGTAGTATCTGTTAAATGTATAATAGAATTATGTCTAAAAAAAATGTATGTGCCTTAATTTAAAAATACTTTGTTAAAAAATGTTATCTTCTGAGCCCTCAGCAAATCGTAATGTTTTTGCTGGTAGAGGGTCTTGCCTTCAGTTTGTATAAAAACCACAGTATCTGCAAAGTTCAGTAAAATGGGTATGTTTGTAGTTTCTTTATCTGAAAAATAAGGAAAATAATAGATAGCTCTTACCTCACAAGGTTATAAGGACTAAATTAAATTAGATGCCATTTCTAAAGCCTTTAGAATGGAGTCTGATTCACATAACAAACCCTGTATTTTATTAAATGAAGTGTTCTAGGTATTTAAGGAAAACTCTTTCAAATATAAGATTTTCTGTTTATACGCTAGTTCAGTTAGGAGCTGGCTATGTGTTAATTGCTAAAATTCCTAGGCAGCCTGATAGAATCTGAAACCCTTATATGTAGGTAGCCCTTTTCTTATTTATTACAAATTGCATTTCTCCATAATCTCTGATAATGTACTATGTTATGTATACTGATTCTTTATTTGCATTCTGTCTTTTTTATTTTGCTGTGTATAATGCTCACTATTTTGCCCAAATTTTTGAGAGAAAAATAAGGATGCACATTATATAACTCTATATCTATATAAATATTTTAAATTATTGTATTAATGTTTATGTGTTAAAAGTGTAACTCTGGAAAGCAATAGCGATATCTGTATGTTCAAAAATAAAAGCTAAAATTCCTTTATAATACAAAAAAACACAAGTCTCTAAATATAAATAAATGAATGAATGAATGAATCAAAAAATTAAAATGAAGGATTTTTTTCCTGAAAGTTTGGGCCAAAAATGTGGGTGTGCATTATATATGCCAAAGTATGGTACGTACTCTTTTGGTATCTACCAACATAGATTTAAGGGACACCCACATGTCCATAAGTAAAAGAAACAGGGAGAAGTTCCACTTAATACAGTGGATAATACCAGAAGCCCTTAGTTCAGACATGACCTTCCTCAATCTGGTTTTAATTTCTTTTCTCTGTCGTACCACTCAAAAGGCTTACTGTGAACATATCTGTGTAAATGCTTTGTCGACTTTATAAAGTGCCTTTTTTTAAAAAGGATTTTATTTTTAGACAGGGGAGGAGAGGAAGAGAAACATCAATGTGTGGCTGCCTCTCACACACCCCATACTGGGAACCTGGCCTACAAGTCAGGCTTGTGCCCTGACTGGGAATCAAACCCATGACTCTGGTTTGCAGCCTGGTACTCAGTCCACTGAGCCACACCAGCCAGGGCTAAAGTGTCTTTTAAGTAAATGGTCTTATTTGTCCCAGCGTGGTAGTAGATGTCTGTCATTCAAGCATCCCAGCCCCTAGAACAGAGGTGGCTTCTGAAAGCCAAGAGTTGTGTGTGATGTGGACTTAGAGCAGTATCCCCCTTGCAGACCCAGCTTGCACAGTGGAGGGTGGAATCCTTGATCTTGCCTCAGTTTGACCAAATAGGTTACTGGTGTCAGGCATGTGGTTATCCTTTCACCCAAAGTTCCCAGTCCCTCCCCCTTCCCTTAAAGTCAGACGATTGAGTCATGTATTTTATGAAGGAATCAGTGCATGACTGAGAACAAATTTCTGGTGGAGACCCCTGCTGTGTGGTGACTCTAACCAAAACTCCCTCAAGGTGGGTATTTCCTGGAAATATTTATGTGAGTTCCATAATTTCTTTTCTCTTTTGTTTTTTCAGAATTAAGAGAGGCTCAATTATATTCAGGTAAGTGATAGAAAAACTATGCAGGGAAAGGAAGACAAATCCTTAAGAATATAACCTCTATTGAATGCTTTTAGAAATAGCCTAATTCTGGATCCTTTAGATTCCCTGTGTAAAAATGATAAACAACACCACTAAAAAATCATTGCTTGTTTGTATGTGTTTGCAATGACTCAGAGCTGAAGCCAGGGACGTTTGGAATAGAAGAAAGTCAAGATCGGGTGCTGTATATATTTACGGAGTGAAACTGCGGTTCCCAAACAGTAGAACACTGCTAGTACCCTGCAACACTGCTCTGCCTGCCCAGCCTCAGCGCGCTGTACAGTTCGCAGAAACCAGCCATTCTTCAAGAGAGAATGATTGGAGAAAAGAGTGATTGACTTCAACTCATTCTGAGTGCTAGGAAGTCTAGGAATTGTGTGTCTTCCTGTCTCTGTACCTTGGGGAAAGATTTAAAACTGCACCTTCCTCTAGACCATACCTTTACCTAATGTCCAAGGAGATTGTGTAAATCTGTGTTTTCAGAGTTACTAAAATCTGGAGTGTACTTTCCATAGTCACATGACCATCCTCTGTTGCATGGAATCCTCTTTATGAAGATAAAGACTCCACATACACCAGTTCTTCCTTCATTGGTGTTCACTGGTTGATGTGACCCATATTTAATTCTTTCAACAACTATTAGTTGAATACCTTGTGAATGTCTTACACTGTCTGAGATTGTGCAGGGTACTACAGAGGTAACAAAAGACCATAAGACAGTCCTAATCTGGGAGTTTGTGTCTGGTTGGAGGTGTGAAGTAGACCCATGGCATGAGAAAGACATGAGTGACTGCTGTGGACAGATAGATAGTTGAACCAAGAGCTGACCTTCTGGGGTCTTGCTCACCTCTACCAAGTTGCCTGTTATGAATCTTTTGTGGGATTCATGCAGCCCACCTTAGCTTTGGTTTGGAGGGGTAATGTTTGGGAATCTTTCTCCTGAACAAACTATGAAGAGTAAATGTAAGAATAAGTATCAGTGATTATAAAGCACTGATGAAAAAGCAACTTTTTGATGAAGATGTGGGTCATGTATTGGACATTAGAAAAAGATGAGTAGGGTTAGGATGTGCTGAGTAAATCCTCCCATGGAGTGGAGGATATAAAAGTGAATTGAAAGATGGGCAAATTGTTCCAGGTTCCTACTTCCTTATTCACAATTCCAAAATTCTGAATGTATGTGGGAAATTCAGTTTATAATGGATATTATGGCCTAAGATGTGAAAGAATGGGAATAGAGGTAAAAAGCTCAATATTTTCAGTATAGTCTGGCTTTAAAAGGTAACCAGCTAATCCAAAATAATTTTTTTGAATGTTCAGTTCAGGATGTATTTCATCATAAAATGAATTTAGCCTATAGTGGGGAGCTCTTACTCCTTTCTGAGGCAGGTAGGGGAAAAGCAGGGCATTCTAATGGGCTCTTCTGGCCCTCAACTGACCTCTCCTTCCCCTGTCTCTGCAGTGGATGTGACTCTGGACCCAGACACAGCCTACCCCAGCCTGATCCTCTCTGACAATCTGCGGCAAGTGCGGTACAGTTACCTCCAACAGGACCTGCCTGACAACCCTGAGCGCTTCAATCTGTTTCCCTGTGTCTTGGGCTCTCCATGCTTCATCGCTGGGAGACATTATTGGGAGGTAGAGGTGGGAGATAAAGCCAAGTGGACCATAGGGGTCTGTGAAGACTCAGTGTGCAGAAAAGGTGGGGTAACCTCTGCCCCCCAGAATGGATTCTGGGCAGTGTCCTTGTGGTATGGGAAGGAATACTGGGCTCTTACCTCCCCAATGACTGCCCTCCCCCTGAGGACCCCTCTTCAGCGGGTGGGGATTTTCTTGGACTATGATGCTGGTGAGGTGTCCTTCTACAATGTGACAGAGAGGTGTCACACCTTTACTTTCTCTCATGCTACCTTCTGTGGGCCTGTCCGGCCTTACTTCAGTCTGAGCTACTCAGGAGGGAAGAGCGCAGCTCCTCTGATCATCTGCCCCATGAGTGGGATCGATGGGTTTTCTGGCCATGTTGGGAATCATAGTCATTCCATGGAGACCTCTCCTTGAGGAGGTACAAGTCAGAAGGGCTATTGGCTGTAATCCTACCCCAGGCATAAGGGATCTTGTTGCCTTGCCACTTCCTGCCCTTCACAGCTGGATATCCTTACCACTTTCCATGCCCCTGCAGTGGGAGACAGGATGTCCATGGTCTCTGTCATCCTCTCCCCACGAAAATTATGAGATGTAACAGGAAGCATCAAGATTGTTCAGAAATAAAAATCAGATGTCCATCTGTAGTGTGTCACAGTTTTTGGTTTTGTATATTGCTGGAGGGGATAAAGAATATGGATAATCTTTGAATTTGGAAAGCTATTCATGATACAGCTTGGCTCAGCCTGGCTTCCTCTAGTCCAGTCCCACATAGTGGACACGGGTATTTGCTGTCATTTATGCACTAGACCTCCTTTCTGAGAACCTGAAATGGAACTAGGAGTCCCTGTCAGCATGACTCCCTTTTCCCCAGTTTTTTCTTCTGGGAATAGTTCCTCTCCCTAATTCCCAGCCTGCCATACTTTTATTAACTCACTCTGTTAAGCAGGGCTATATGTGTTTTGATTAGTCACAGTTATTTTACAATAATGTGAGAAATGGCCCCTTCTCTATTATGAGATAATGTTCTAATCAGGGGGTTCTTTGCTTCTATCTTTCCTGAGAACTTTGTGTGCTTACTTCGTTAAAAAGTGTCCTGGTGCTGGATGCACGTCAAGGATAATTTTCTGCCCAATACCATTCATTGTTCCTACATCACCTCCCAATCACATCTGTGGACTAATGGCCCTTGGGAAGATTCTGGGGTAGTATTCCAGGGATTCATTGACCTGTTCCTTCCTCTTCATCTCTTTTGAGGATGGGCAAATTGACCTTTCTAGTGTGCATCCCATTAAGGGACAGTTCTTTTTCCGTGGCCGTTGCATCACAAGGCATTTGAGTCAGAAGGCTAAGGCATATCAATTTGAGCAAGTCCCCAAGATGGCTTTTAGTTCTACTTCGGGTATAAGCCCCTCTGTTTGAAATGAAGTGAGTATAAATGTTGTTTACACTGTGTTTTGGGTCTTGATAGAATTGGGGTCATTGATGTTGGAGGAAGGAAAAATAGTTAATGGTGTTGATTTTCTGTTCTGGCCAATATTTTACTTCCGGCTGGATCATACCACTACTTTCTAATGGTGCCTGGATTTCTATTGGTTAGCATAGTGGAATGAAATGGACCCATTCCACTTCATTAGGAATGGGTCTTCTCACGTCCTTTTGATAATGGGCAGTGGGATAATGCAGCAGTACTTAGCATGTATCAAAAGGTCCAGAACTTGTTTCCTAACCCAGACCACCAAGCTAAGCCCTTGAGGCATGGAGGTTGCCATAGGCTGAAAGGACATCTCCATTCCTGGGATTTGTATCTTTTCTGTTTTGGACATGGCCTCAGAAGATAAGATTTTGTTGATCTACACTTTTGTCCTGTATCAGGTATTGGGGTTCCATGGCTGAAGATCATGAGTTGGTTATATGTCCTAATGTATTTATTTATCTGCCAGATTTTAAGGGAAATAGTATAATCAAGTGCTACAGAGTGGGGGCTTCCATGAAGCTAGGTTAGCTTTGCTGAATGCTCTTAAATATAAATACATGATACCAAAAATATGTATCTGCATGTACATATTTTACATATATTTCATATATATGGTATGAAGTACTTTATGCATAATAACTCATTTAATGTTCATAACCTTGCAAAATGGGTATTGTCCTTATTTTAGAGATGAGGAAACAAGCAGAGAGAGAAAGTGACTTATATCTAAGGTACACAGTCAGGAAACAGCAGAGCCATGATGTAAATTGAGATGGAACACATGATTGATCAAATCACATCCTGCCCACTATATATATATGTGTTATGTTTTTCTGCATAGGAAGGTATAGCAGAGACTGGGAGCCTTTGGAGTGCCAATACTTGGGATACCTAGTTTAGTAACTGTGCTCTAGGCTTAAGGATCTGCAACTGGAAGATTGGGTGAAGAGTTCCAATCAAGATTACATTCCACTTTCATTTAATGTAGTCGACTGAGGCCCACAAAGAGGGCACCTTATAACAGTCCAAGTAAATGTGATATTGGTATGGATCCTTGGTCATTGTGGGACTGATGGAGCGAGTTCTTAGAGCAGGGGTGTCAAACTCATTTTTACTGGGGACACATCAGCCTCATGGTTGCCCTCAAAGGGCCAAATGTAATTTCAACTCCTTAACAGTTAAGGAGTAGTTACATTTATACAGTCCTAAAATTATTTCAGCCCTCTGAAGGCAACTGTGACACTGATGTGGCCTCTGGTGAAAATGAGTTTGACACTCCGGTCTTAGAGGGTAACTGGGTCTACTTTATCCCCAGTGCTTCAGGAGCAGCATCTTTTATAGCAGCAGCAACTGGTACAGGAATAAGCAACCTTGTTGGCTTCAGCAAGTTTATTTCATTTTCATTGGGGATGTACTACAAGAGTGATTCTTACTAAAAATAACTAGTAAAAAAAGTCTCAAGATTATATATGGACACAAGAATTGTGGTTACCAGTGGTGTATATGGGAGGAAGGGGAGGACATAGGTTATTGTTGGTTATCCTCTGGTTCTTGTGACAAGTTCATAAGTAATTAAATTTTTAATGTTTTTAAACCCTGTCATTTTGGATGGATCTAAATGAACTTGTAAATGATTCTAAGTTGCAAAAAGATAAGCAACACTTGAATTTATTGAACAGGGATTTGGTCCTCTTAAGGCAGACATAGGGCTTAGTAGCATTTTTTAATTTTTTTTTAATTTTTATTTTTACTTTATTTTTTGTGTGTGGCTCCTCTGTGGTTCTTTCCTCAGGTTAATTATGCATTAGAGCTTCAAAACCTCCTCTTTCTTTAGTTCTTTTGCTGCCCCAGGAAAATTGTGTGTCTTTAGCTGCTCTCATGTTTTCTAATACTGGCCTGGCAAGTAGAGAAGAGCGTCTTCCCAGGAGCAGACAAGGCCTAGAAGGAGCAGATTCAGAGAGTGAAAGGGGACTGAACAGGTCTCTCCTGTCCATGATTACAAGTGAGAGGAGAGAATACACGTGATAACTGCCTAACAATTGAAGGCACTGTATGAAATTAAGGGCATTAGCTATCATGGTAAATGAGAGCCATTCCGTTTTCTGCATCCTAACCAAAGAGTATAGATAGACATCTCCCAGCAAAATAGAAAAAAGAAACTCAAAAGGTTGTTAGTGCACCAATGGTGGGTGGATTGCTTCTTCAAAAATGAAAGATACTGATTTTTTTACTGAAATATACAGCTAACCAGGGTTGGGTATGTTCAGCTGAACTTGACTCCTGAGAATAGGAGAGAACATGGCTTCTGTTGGTGAAAAAGTTAAAATGAATTAGGAGGAAAAAAATAACATCGAAAGTGGAGAATAACAAAAGATTTGTAGATAAGTGAAATATTGTGTACTGCTGGAGACAGTATGGACCACAGTGTCTGAAGGAAGCTGAAATCCCAGGTCTACATTTAATTGGTGCCCTTTTTTCTTGAGGCTGAGAGGTCAGTATTAGTGTGCAGTAAATTTTGCTTGTTTATGTAATTAAATCACTAACCCCCTGCCCCTCTTTGATCCCACAAATTCCTCCTGTGTGAAGTCTCTGAAGAATAATGAGGAGGCCCAACTAAACCAGCGTAAATTGTTCTAAGGGAATTGGCTTTGCCTAAGATGTTAATAGAATAGTTTAGATTCCCAAGTGCAAACAATACAATGAAGTCTTCACTTAAAGTGGTCAAAGGAAAATGTAGTATAATGAAACTAATATTACTGTAAGCTTAAGATACAAACAAAAGTGTGGCATCTCATCAGTGTTGTAATGAAATGTTATTCGAGGATCTGCTGTACTTCAATTTGACAGTAATGCTCCCTTTACATTTCCTTTTTCTGTTTGGAGGTGAAAAAAAAAATAGAGCGGGAGCTGCCATATCAGAGGTACTGCCTTGAGGGTCTTATACCTCAAACCTTTGAAATGTTAAAACAGCAAAATTACCTTTGGATGGTCCTAGGATGACAGTGTGCCCCTTAAAAAACTTTGCAATGGTAACAAGAAAGCAGTATGACTACTGGAATGAAAATTACAAGCATTGTTTAGAATTAACATCACTGTATTAGCTAGCTTTTCTGCATGATAGAAATATCTTCTGTTATTGATGTAATTGTTACCATTTCCTTTCTCACATATACTCATTGCCTTTGTCTCCTAATGGGAACGTTATTTGGGCTTTTGCCTGAATCAGTGCTTCCTGAATGGCTATTATTTTTAATACTAAAACAACAACAACAAAAAAAACTTGTTGCTTCTCACTTTGAAATGCCTTTTATTTTTAACTTAATTATAAATTTCCCAGATCTGGTTTGTTCGCTTAATTTTGCATTTGAAGTTTGAAATGTAACCAGGGCATTTGAGGGTGACCTTTTGAGGTACACTCATATCTCATCCAAATTTCCTCATTCAGAGCACATACAGAATTTATCTGGTTCATAGTATGGGATATAATTGCCAAACTCACTTGGAGGTCTGTGATACACAAAATGATGTAATAGAAAAAGAACAGAATTTATTTTAGTGTGGCGAGATTTCATATTTTCCAACCTATACATTTAAAAAAACTGTAAAGAAATATGTCAAAATAATAACATCCTTTTGATGAGGTTGTGGTTCATTTCCTCACACTACCTGGTATTGAACCCTTCACTATGGAAATCTTAAAGCACACACAAAATGAAGAAAATATACAGTACCATCTCTCAACTTCAGAAACTTAAATATTATGATGAGTCCCATTTTGAATGTAGCCTGATCTCAATTTTCACCTTCACCCCTGTTATTTAAAGTAATTTGGGGTATTTTCAAAATTCCTCTTGTAGAAGGTGTTTTCATAAAAAGGATGACTTCTGGTGAGATTAGGGTTAGTAAATAGTAAAAATATTTATATGTTTAATTATAATCTTACCTTAATCCAGGAAGAACTTTAAATTGTTCAGAACAAAAGCAAAATAAGGTAACAGGAGTTTAACCTGCATAAAAAAAGAAAGAAAAATAAGAGTGGGACAAAAGACCAGGAATAAAAGTAAATGTATTACTTTACAAGGACAGTTAATTTTGGCCACAGATTGGTTTTAAACAGTGACATGGGAAGCTTGTTAATTTTGTAACTCTTAGTTTTTATGAGATGGGAATTGAGTAAGTGGTTAAGAGACTTAATGGGATTCTCCAATTTCTGCCTGGGTTCTTGGTAAATAGAAACTATCATGAAAAGGGTTTATTTTTTCACATAATGAGTTTAACAAGTCAAGAAAATACTTCAATAAAAATTTTGGGGAAAAAAAGTCCCTTAAACAAGGATGTTGAACCTCACTAATAAAACCATATAACGATGCGTTATCATTTTCACCCATTAAACTGTTGCTCTTGCTTAACTATAATACTCTGTGTTGGTCAGGTTTGAGGTTTCTAAAGTGTTTAAAATTTTTTGGTAAGTAATTGGACAGTATTTGTCAAAAACTTTAAAACTGGATAAACTGATGTAGTACTTCTCTTCTAGAAATTTAAGGAAAAAAATACTGGGATTTGAAAATATCCAAACAAGGATGTTCTTTAGTGTGTTGCTCATGAAAAGGAAAAATTAGAAATAATCCAGTGTTCAGTACCATTTCAGTACAGGAAGTCTGCAGTACTTTGCAATAATTATAAATTTTGAAGAGGTTACTCTTGCCATGTTGAGAGTAACTTAAAGAAAGTGTAGTAAAATTAACTATTTTCCATGCAGAAGAGATACCTTTTATCTTACTGAAAGAAAAAGGGAAACCCTTGTGTGTCAATAAATACAGAAAACAACCTACGGAGACAAAATTCAGTTAAAATTCCTAAATCTATATTTCGAATTTCTGAACTTCGTGGTCCAAAGTACAGCAGTTAAATTAAGTGCCAAACGTGTTTATGGAGCCCACCACGCGTGCAGTCGTTGTCCAGGGCAGCATCCATTGCGCCTGTCATCTGTCCCCACCAAAGGCTCTCTGGCTGTTCCGAGAAGTCAGCTCTCATTGTTTAGTTTAGGGCTCCATTGAAAAATGTGCCCTCAGATGGGACAGACCCAGGACTCGGATTACTTTGGGAAAAGCTGAGGAATAGCTGGAGGAATCTGATAAGGAGATGTGGCGTGGTACCCTGAATCTCGCCCGCCATGTCCCCGAGAATTCGCCATTGTTGTCCCCGACCGGCAAAGAGTGAGAAGAAGGCCAGGGTCGAGCAGCGAGTCCCCTCGGGGTCGAGACGGCCTGCGTCCCGCCACCACTGCCACCACTGGCGGGAGACCTCGCGTCCTAGCGGACTTTCCCGACCGCTCCCCGCTGGCACTTCCGGAGCCCAAAATAAATTCCTCTACGAGAAGCGGCAAAGCGGTTCTGGGTACAAAAGGAACCTAAATAAAGAAAAACAGGGGCCATGCCATAGACTCGGGGTCATTTCGTTGCTTTTATTTATTTATTTTCCTCACTATCTTCAAAATGAACAAAGCCTAGGGGAAAGCTAACCACGCTCTAGATTTCACTGAGGAGCAGAGACTGGAAAGCCGATGAAACAACCTCCGCAAATTGTTCTTTCTGCCTGGCGGAAACGGGCCCGTCTGAACCCAGGGCAGCTTGGAACACCCTTCTCCGCGTGGGGATGACGGTCGTGAGTCCCTGAGAGATCTGTGTTCAGTTTATGCATTAACATTTTTTCTACTCCCTCAAAGTCTCCCTTTGCAACCCTCGTGGTTTTTTTTTCCTATGCCGAGAATTTATGTTGTGATCCTGACGTGAATACTACTTTAGTGCACGTCACAGAGATAGGAGAGTTTATTTCAGTAAAAAGTGCAGCTAGGAAGCTAGGGTGTCAGGATGGCCGAGTGGTCTAAGGCGCCAGACTCAAGCTGTGCTTCCCATGTTGAGGATTCTGGTCTCCGAAGGGAGGCGTGGGTTCGAATCCCACTTCTGACACACACCTTTGTTTTTCTTTATTTTCCGAAACAAATACGTATTTCAACAGTATATATAAACAATGTATCAACCTATACTATTAAAAAAATTAAATATGCTTACAGGAACTTTTAACAGAAATGGTTAAAAGCAGAATCATCGCGGTATCTTTTGCAAGCTGCGAGACTTGGGGCAAAGACGCTTACTAAAAAGCAGAGATCACTAGCGAGAGGGTGGTTTCTCTGAGGAATCGCGAGATAATCCGAAAAACTAAATAATCTGGGACCAGGGTATCTTTTCTCCTTGATTGTGCTGGCGAGAAAGGGGACTCTGGACTTGTGCTGTCGCTGTTTCTCCACCTGGTTCGTCCACTTTTTCCTGGCCCTCCCCTGAACCTGACCACCTCCAGTACTCTACCACCAGTCCAACTCACCTCTGTTTCCTGGCAGTGCCCTCTCTAAAGAAATCCTGAACAGGTTGTCTTCTCTCTTCCCCGTTTTCAAAAGGCATGAACGTAGTTCTCAAACGTTGATTGTTTGAATTATGCACATTCACACTCCCTTGGCATCTGAAATAATTGCTTCCCTCCAGGCAAAATTGAGTACCGTTTTATCTTCTGAATATGAAAGCTATACCTTCCTCCAAATGATTGATAAAATCATGAATATTTTATTGTATATCTTACTGCTCTATTTCCTCTGCTTTGCTTGTATTTATTTAGAAATATTTTGTTTGTTTTTTACAGAAATGCGGTCATACCAAACACACTATTCTCTGACAAATTTTTCACTTGGTGTTTCCTAGGCTTTTTCCATGGGAACACTTATTCTTTTTCCTTTCAAAGAAAATACCACAAATTATTTCACAGGATGGATATATCTTACTTCATTTTTACACTTTAGGGTTTTTGGTGAACATTTAAGGCATTTCTAATTATCATTCATCCCATAAATGTTGAATGAGTGCTTGCCATGTGTGAGAGTATGCAGCCTTAGGGCTGTGACAGTGAAAATAAAAAGTAGGATAGGATAAAAAAATATTAAATATTTTAAAATAATAAAAAGTTTTTGCCCTTATGTTGTTTATATTCCACTTGAATGACTTTGGTTCTATTCAGGAACACTACATTGCAACATTTCCTTATATCTCACGAGAAGAATATAAATCCTGGATCTTGTGACTGTTTAATACCAGCTGTTGAACATTCATATCTGCATGACCATGTATTTTTCCAACATTATGACCACTCATGATTGTACTCGTTTGATTATTAATTTTATCCAGAGTCAAAATGTGAAAGACTAGACAAGTGAGGGGGTGGGGGGAAGCTGGCTTATTTGACAATAAAAATTCTCAGGAAGCATTTGCAAGGATAAGACCCAGTTGTTCCATTTGAGAGGCCACATTCTGAATTGAGATGCTAGAACCAATGGTTTTAAATATTGTCAAACAGCCTCAGCTCCCTGTGATATAGTAGGCAGTTAGACACATATGAGAAGAATAGGAAGGATAGGCCGAGGAGGGAATGACAAGGGTGGAAAGTCGGGGTGCCTAGCAATGAACAAAACTGGGAGTACAAGTGTTGTAGGACGGGAGGGACCTTGCCCCCAAGGTGACTTTTTCCTCCCCTATCAGCTGGTCTTGTGGTTCAGTTCTTCTGACCTTTCAGATAGTTGGTCAATGCATTTCAGTCTTTCCTCTGACCTTTTCTCTTCTGGTATACCACTAGTCATGTGGTAGACCCCCTTAGAGGAGGAACAAGGGGGCCATAGAAAAGTCTTATGTAATACCCATACAAGCTTTTGCATGACCATTCCCTTCAAGACAATAAAGTTTTTAAAAATATTTTAATTTTCCCTGGCTGATGTGGTTCAGTGGTTGAGCGGCCGCCTACAAATCAAATGGTCACCAGTTTGATTCCCAGTCTAGGGCACATGCCTGGGTTGCCAACCAGGTCCCTAGTGGTGGGGTGCATGAAAGGCAACCACACATTGATGTTTCTCTCCCTGCCTTTCCCCTCTCTAAAAAATAAAGTAAATAAAGTCTTAAAGAAAATGTTTTTAATTTTATTTATTTATTGTTGTTCAGTTACAGTTTTCCACATTTTACCCCAATTACTCTCCCCTGCAATATTCACCACCCACCTCCCACATACACATTCTTTGACTTGAACCTTCCCTTTCTTTACCCCATGAGCCCCTCCCTTCATCCCACCCACTGTCACTGTCAGTTTGTTCTTATTTCCATGTCTCTGGTTATATTTCCCCACTTGTCTGTTTTGTTGATTAAGTTCCACTTATAGGTGAGATCATATGGTATTTGTCTTTCACTGCCTGGCTTACTTCACTTAACATAACGCTGTCTAATTCCATCCATGTTGACTTGAAGAGTAGAAGCTCCTTCTTTCTTTCTGCTGCATAGTATTCCATTGTGTAACTGTACCACAGTTAATTGATCCACTCATTTACTTATAGGCACCTAGGCTGCTTCCAGCACTTGGCTACTATAAATTGTGCTGCTATGAACATTGGGGTGCATAGGTTCTTTAGAATTCATGTTTCAGGATTCTTAGGGTAAAATCCCTGCAATAGAATTGTTGGGTCAAAAGGCAGTTCCATTTTTAGTTTTCTGAGGAAATGCCATACTGTTTTCCACAGTGGCTGCAGCAGTATGCATTGCCACCAACAGTGCACTATGGTTCCCTTTTCTCCACAACCTCACCGGCACTTGATATTTGTTGATTTGTTCATGATGACCATTCTAACTGGTTTGAAGTGGTATCTCATTGTGGCTTTAATTTGCATCTCTCTGATGGCTAGTGATTTTGAACATCCTTTCATATGTCTCTGGGCTCTTTGTATGTCCTTCTTGGAGAAGTGTCTGTTCAGGTCCTTTACCCATTTTTTAATTGGATTGTTTTTCTTGTATGGAGGTGTGTGAGGTCTTTATATAATTTGGCGATCAACCCCTTGTCTGAATTATCATTGGCAAATATATTTTCCCATGTAGTTGGTTCCCTTTTCATTTTGCTGATGTTTTCTTTAGCCATGCAGAAGCTTTTTATTTTGATGAAGTCACATTTGTTTATTCTTTCCTTCATGTGTCTTGCTCTAGGGGACATATCGGTGAAAATGTTGCTGTATGAAATAGCTGAGATTTTCCTGCCTATTTTCTCCTCTAGGACTTTTATGGTATCATGGCTTGTATTTAAGTCTTTTGTCCATCCTGAGTTTATTTTTGTGTATGGTGTAGGTTGATGGTTGAGTCTCATTTTTTAATATGTAGCTGTCCAGATCTCCCAACACCATTTTTTGAAGAGGCCAATTTTATTCCACTTTATGCAGCTGCCCCCTTTGCCAAATATTAATTGACCATATAGACTTGGGCTTATTTCCGGGCTCTCTAATCTGTTCCATTGGTCTATATGTCTGTTCTTATGCTAGTACAAGACATTTGACTACTGTGGCTTTGTAATATAGATTGATGTCAGGTATGGTGATCACACCTACTTTGTTCTTCTTTTTCAAAACTGCTACAGCTATTTGGGGTCCTTTTTAATTCCATATAAATTTTTGAAATATTTATTCTATATCTGTGAAATATGTCATTGGTATTTTAATAGTGATTGTGTTGAATCTATAAATTGCTCTGGGTAGTATGGACTTTTGAAGATGTTAATTCTTCCAATCCATGAACATGGTACATGCTTCCATTTGTTTGTGTCTTAATTTCTTTCTCCAGTGTTGTATAGTTTTCTGAGTATAAATCTTTTACATCCTAGTTAGGTTTATTTCTAGGTACTTTATTTTTTTTGTTGCTACAGCAAATGGGATCCCCCCCCCAATTTCTGTTTCTGATCTTTTGTTCTTGGTGTACAAAAACATCTTCCATTTCTGAATATTGAATCCCACTCTTTTGCCAAATTCACTTATTGGGTCAAGTAGTTTTTTGCTGGAGTCTATAGGGTACACTACTATGTCATCTGCAAACAGTGACAATTTTGCTTCCTCCTCTCCAATCTGGACGCCTTTTATTTCCTTTTCTTGTTTGATTGCTGCGGCTAGGACATCCAATACTTTGTTAAATGGAAGTGGTGAAAGCAGACATCCTCATCTTTTCCTGATCTTGGTAGGAAAGCTTTTAGTTCTTGCCCACTGAGCATGATGTTGGTTG
This sequence comes from Tonatia bakeri, assembly GCA_004024845.1. Lineage (NCBI taxonomy): Eukaryota > Metazoa > Chordata > Mammalia > Chiroptera > Phyllostomidae > Tonatia > Tonatia bakeri. Next base: position 26,889 of record PVIA01006951.1, on the reverse strand, counting down.
TAGGTCTCTCATATATGGCCTTTATTATGTTGAGGAATACTCCTTCTATTCCCACTTTGCTGAGTGTTTTTATCATAAATGGGTGCTGCACCTTATCAAATACTTTTTCTGCATCTATTGATATGATCATGTGGTTTTTATCCTTCCTTTTGATTGTGTGATGTATTACATTGATTCACTTGTGAATATGATATCATCCTTGCATCCCTCAGATGAATCCCACTTGATCATGGTGTGTGATCTTTTTAATGTATTGCTGTATGCGGTTTGACAATATTTTGTTGAGGATTTTAGCATTTATGTTCATCAGCGATATTGGCCTGAAGTTTTCTTTCTTCGTTGTGCCCTTTTGGGATTAGGATGATTCTGGCTTCATAAAAAGAGCTTGGGAGTCTTCCATGTTGGATTTTTTGTAATATTTTGTGAAGGATGGGGGTTAGCTCTTCCTTAAATGTTTTGTAAAATTCTCCTGTGAAACAGTCTGGTCCAGAACCTATGTGTGCTGGGAGTTTTTGATGACTGCTTCAGTTTCATCAGCTGTTATTGGTCTGTTCAGGCCTTCTGCTTTTTCATTCAGTTTTGGAAGATTATATTTTTCTACAAGTTTGTTCATTTCACCTAGGTTTTCAAATTTCTTGGTGTATATTTCTTCATAATAATTTCTTACAATCCTTTGTATTCCTGTGGTGTCAGTTGTAATCTCTCCTCCTTCATTTCTGATTGTGTTTATTTGGGTCCTCTCTCTTTTTTTCTTGATGAGTCTGCTTAAATGCTTGTTGATTTTATTTAACTTTTCAAAGAATCACCTCCTGGATTCATTGATCCTTAGAATTGTGTTTTTAGTCTCTATGTCATTTAATTCTACTCTGATTTTGGTTATTTCCTTCCTTCTACTTGCTCTGGGCTGTCTTAGTTGTTGTTCTTCCAGTTCTCATAGATTTAGGATTAGGTTGTTTATTTGAAATATTTCTATATTTGTTGGGTAGGCCTCTATTCCCATTTCCTCTCAGGACTGCCTTCACTGTGTCCCATAAGTTTTGGACTGTTGCGAGTTCATTTTCATTTGTTTCCAGAAACCTTAATTTCTTCCTTGATCTCATTAACTCATTCATTGTTTCATAGCATGTTATTCAATCTCCATGCGTTTGAGTGTTTTTGAATTTTTTCCTTGAGGTTAGTTTCTAGTTTCAGTCCCTTGTGGTCAGTGAAAATGCTTGATATGATTTCAATTTTCTTGAATTTGTTGAGGCTTGTTTTGTGTCCTATCATGTGGTCTATCTTTGAAAATGTTCCATGTGCACTGGAAAAAAAATGTGTGTTTTGCTTCTTTGTGATGAAAGATTATATATATAAAATCAGTTAAGCCTATTTGATCTAGGGCATTGTTCAATGTGGCATATCCTTGTTGATATTTTGTTAGGAAGATCTATTCAGTGTTGACAGTGGAGTGATAAAATTCTCTGGTATTTGTGTTGCTGTCTATATCTTTCTTGAAGTCCTCCAATATTTTCCTTGTGTATTTAGGTGCTCCTATGTTGGGTGCATATATGTTAATATTGTTTATGTCTTCTTGATGGTTTCCTTGAGTATTATGAAGTGTCCTTCTATGTCTTTTTTTATGGTTTTCTTTTGAAGTCTATTTTGTCTGATATAAATATTACTAGTCCTGCTTTTTCTTCCTGTCCATTTGCTTGGAATATTTTTTTCCAACCCTTCACTTTCAGTCTGTGTAGATATTTTGTTCTGAGGTGGGTCTTTTGTGGGCAGCATTGTGTGGGTCATGTTTTCTTATCCATTCATCTACCCTATGTCTTTGGATTGGAGTGTTTCTTCCATTAACATTTACAATTATTATTTTCAGGCATTTATTCATTGCCATTTCCCTCCCTTTATACCTGTGTCCCTCTTTCTCTTACTCTTCTTATTCTTCTTATAGCAGCCACTTTAGCATATCTTGCAGGTCTCGTTTGGTGGAAGTGTATTCTTTCAGCTTTCTTTTATCTGGGAAACTCCATTATTTGCCTTCCATTTTAATTGAGAACCTTACTGGGTAGAATGGTCTTGGTTGGCAGCCTTTCCTTTCCATTACTTGGAATATTTCTTGCCATTCCCTTGGGGCTTCTCAATGTTTTCATTGAGAAGTCAGCTGGTAGCCATATTGGGGCTCCCTTGTATGTTACTTCCTATTTCTCCCTTGCTGCCTTTAATATTCTCTGTCTTGGAATTTTGCCACTTGAATTATGATGTGTTTTGCAGTGGGCCTCTTTGGGTTCTTCTTGATTGAGACTCTCTGTGCTTCCTGGATTTGACTTTTTCTCTCATCAAATTAGGGAAGTTTTCTATCATTACTTGTTCAAACAGGTTTTCTATCCCTTGCTCCTATTCTGCTCTTTCTGGTATCCCTATTATATGGATATTATTATGTTGCATGTTTTCCTGCAGTTCCCTTACTCATCTTCATTCTTTTGAATCTTCTTTTCTTGCTGTTTCTTGGAATTTTTTCTGTCTTGTCCTCCAGATTGTTGATTTGATCCTCTGCGTTTTCCAGCCTGCTTTTGATTCCTTCTACTGTGTTCTTCAACCCCAAAATTGTATTCTTCATTTGCCCTTGGCCCTTGTGGATAGTTTGTATGTCCTTTTTCATGCTGATACAGTTTTCAGTAAGTCCTCATAGTTTCCCTGTAGTTTTGGTAATTCTCACTGAGCTCATTGAGCTTCCTTATAATCATTATTTTGAACGGAATATGATAGTTGACCTACTTCTATTTCATTTAGCCTTTTTTCTAAGGATTCCTCTTTTCTTTTTGATTGCATATTGTTTCTTGTGTTCCAAGTTTTTGTGAGACTTTGCTTGTTTGCTTCTGCTTCTTAAATTATCTGTTTTGACTTCCTGAGTTTGCGGTGTGAACTTCTACAGTGGGAGATCTGTGACATTCAGTGGTGCAGCCTCCTTGATCTCTTGAACTTGATACTCTTTGGATGTCCTTTTTGCCATTTATGTTGGCTTGCTGGATATATTTGGGTTTTGATTGTTGTTGGGTTGTTCTTTATTGGGTCATTCCCTCCAGCTGGTTGACTGAGAGTCACTCCATCCACCATGTTTTGTATGCTATTGTGCATGTGCTGCCAGAAAAAAAATCATAAAGCCCAGGTAAGAAACCCACATTTCAAAAATATCTCCTTCCTACCATCCAACTATGAATAGCAAATGAACCAGTATTGATAAGGGTATAAAGAAATTAAACTATTATAATAAATGAGAGAAATAAATTTTAGTATAAATTCTAGTGACTTAATATGCACAAAGTTGCTGGACAAGAAAGAATGTTAAAAACTCATGCCAGAAAGAAATCATTGCTAATCATGGAGAAGACCACAGTGGATTTCATCTCTGTAGCCTCTAGTATATACCGCTATCTTGTTCAGTGTTGCTTGACTTGGATTTAAAAATTATTTTATGCATACTTTCTATCTTACTAAGCTATCCCTTGACTGGTTATTTGCTTAGAGAGAGCAGAGTTTTGTTGGGTTTCTTTCTATACCCATTTGTGTTTCTGGGTTGCTGGTTTCTTCAACCTCAAGTCTTGGAAATATGCGATAAAAACAGAAATCACCAGTGTGTCATTCTTTGGGTCCTGAGGCCTCTAGTCACTCTGCCTTCTCTTCTTCACCGGAATGTTTTTTATTGTACGAAGAACAATAAAAAAGAAAGAAAGTTGTAAAGGTGTTATATGAAATCCCTTGATAATCCACCAGGGAAGGTGGAAGCAAAGCAAGAATGTTTTTGAGATTGGATAAAAGGTAAAATGAAAAGAAAAATAATCCTTTTACATCACATAGAGATTGTATACAGGGAACAAGATAACGAGGAGGTCCATGATTTTGTGTTCTGGTGGGAGATTGTGCCCTTAGGGGTCTGGAGAAAAGGCTACTCTAAAAATTCAAGAGTATGTTATTATAGATACAAAAAGACACTAGACAGCCTCATTAGAGGTATAGATTGACTTTTGTCTAACAAGGCATGGCTTAGTACATTACTGCCCACCATAACTTATTTGTAGTTAAGGAGCTTTAATTTCTGAACATCTTATGTGGTTACTTTAGGTCTCTGAGTTTCTGGGGACTGCCATGTTAACTTCCCCTGAACTTGTTAAGGGTTAGTATGTGGCCCCTTTTTCATCTACATGATGTAAAATGAAATGACCTCCTAAGTACATAATAGCTTAAGCAAGAAAGAAATTATATCTTGTTTACATATAGAAAAGACCTGGGCCCTCTAGTCATTTGGGGCATTCCTTCAAACAATGTCAGAATCCCAGCTCCTTACAGTGTATGGCTCACCATCTTCAACACATGATTTCTAACTTTGCCTATTCATTAAGCAAGTAGGTAGAGAAATAACTTTGCAAATTGGCTACCAAATACTTTTATGATTCAGTCTGGGAACAGTTAGAGGTCACATCCGCTCACACTCCATTGGCTAGAACTCAGTCAGTCAGCCACATGGAATTCCAAGGGGCTCTGGGAAATGTAGTTTTACTTGTGTGCCCAGGAAGAAGAGAGCCCAGTTTGATGAATAGCTAGGTACTATTTACCACAAAAAGATCTAACAAATAACAAGCAAAATGAATGAAAAGGATCCACACCAATACATATTATTAAATTTCAGTGCACTGGGGAGATTCTTACACAATATTCTTACTGATACTTCACCTTGTCTATCCATACCTAGGGATTACATATTTAGTGAATGACAGAGAAAAAAAATGAGCAGTTTATTAGAGATTTTGTGACTTTGGACCTTTTTATCTGAGAATAAATGTAGCACAGTATTCCCTTCACAATAGGAAGGCTCTATGTTTATTTAGGCTGAAAAGTAAGGGAGATTTATTCTCACACCAAACAAGCTTTACAGACTATTCACTCCTAGAGGGAAATAGAGCTGAGAAGAAAGAAGAAAAGTAACTCCTCTCTGAATTCTCACTGGGAGAAATAACAGTAGACTGACATAACTGGACAATGTAGTAACTAGTATTAGTCATATAAGATTTGGTAAAGCACTAACATGCAGTTTGCACCCATGCCTTCTAACACAAAGTGACTTAGAAATAATCCACTAACTAGGGTGTGTGTGTGCATGTATATATATGTATATATTAAGAGATATGAAGAGAAAATAACTCAAGATTTCTTTAAGACAATGCAGGTTTACACTTGTGGACCCTGAGAAAGGAGATACCTATTGAGAAGGGTTCCTGGTGGCTGAACTCAAACTTAAAAGCAGAGCCTGGCAGCCATTTCTGAACAGGTGACTGTCACACAAACCACAAACCACACTTCAGGAAAAATCCTACACTGAACTACCTATCTGCATTATGTTTCTTCCATCTGAGTCAGGCCATATAAAAAAATTTCCCAGAATTGTATTTCAAATAATAGGACTGAGGCTTTCCTTATCTAATCAATCCTGTGCAGCTATATCCCCATCAGCATCTTCACTGACCAATCAGAGCAGCTTCATTTTAAACAACAGAACAGTGCCCTTTGGACCAATCAAACTGTAAAGACTTTGAGTCCTTATTTGCATAGGGATGGACCAATCAGATACCAAGGTCAGGACTTTAGCCTATATAAGTCAGCTCCCTCTGGCTTGGGGAGTGTGGTTTCCCTTTCCACTGAGGACTGAAGGCTATTAGACCAGAGCAGAGAAAAGCAGTGGAACAGGGGAAAGTGGACAAGATCAGCACAGAAAAGACCTGTTTAGCCAGAGCCCAAGGGCAGCCTCACAGCTGTGGTATTTCATAGCTGTACTCTTCTCTTAATTGAACTGTAACACCATTGATCTGTTCTTGTAGCCATGCTCTGTTGGGGACCACTTTGTGTGGTATCAGAGACTATAACCCCTCACAAGTAAAGCCTGGAAAGAGTCCTATAATTCTTGATTGGAACACTGGGAATACAGGAGGCAGGCATACTAACTATCCCAATACTAACATTGAGGGTTCCCATGGGAAATCAGGCCTGAAGAATACATTGTATCCTTTGAAGCTTGCTTTGCTTTGTATAGCCCTGTTGACATAAACCAGATGTTTAAGCTCGAAGCATAAGGAGTGAACTCCTTATCTCATGAACAATGACTTAACCATCCCCTGGCATCAGCATGTCTAACAGGCCCTGACCTGAGGCAGATCTCTGTGTTCCCTCAATTGTTATCTATAAATGATATCTGTTTTCTGTAGCTAGAGCCCTTGGATATTGATGCGCTATGCATGCATGCTGTATACCCCTGCATGCACTGATCTTAATAAAAGCCATTTCAGAGAAGGGCTCTGGGCATTCTCCACTAGAAGTAATTGCCACCCCCTTTTCCACCAGACAGATTGTGTCTGGGAATACTCAATTCATCCGCAACTGGGAAGACTCTGAGGGACAGGGTTCCCCTCAGTGCTCAGTGCTCTATCATAATTGTGCTATTTGTACTGAATAAAGTTTCCTTTTTCATTGTACCTTAAATTGGGTATTCTTGTTGGCATTGAATTGGTGCCAGTGACCATTGATCGAAGTACTTCATAACAACTCGAAAACATCACTGAACTTCCATTCCATACCTGTAAAGGAAGCCCATTCATGATTATTCATAATGCTTTTGTAAAGATCAAAGGAGCTAATACATGAAAATGCCTCTGCAATCTTGAGTACATGATATTAACTCACCTCCAAATCATATTCCCAATATGCCACCCTGAGTTACCTGCTTGGTTTTCATATTCCCTGAAGCTCTGATGAGTAGACTTATACACTTCACATGTTTTAGAGTTTTTCTCAATACATTGGGCATTTGCATGTCCTGTCTCCTTATGTTAATGTTTAAATGATTGGGAGAACATTTTAACTTATGAGCTTATTCCATAATTATGCCCCAATGTCTACATGTAGGTAACCAAATACCTTCGGTTGTGATTCCCACGTGCTGTGAAAAATTACAGAAATAGAACCATTTCAGAATTAAGTCAGAACCCTGGCTGGTGTGGCTCAGTGGATTTAGTGCCTGCCTGTGAACCAAAGGTTGCCAGTTCAATTCCCAGTCAGGGCACATACCTGGGTTGCAGACCAGGTCCCTAGTGGGGGTGCACAAGAGGTAACCACTCATCGATGTTTCTCTCCCTCTCTTTCTCCCTTCCCCTCTCTAAAAAAGTAAACAAATAAAATCTTTAAACTTTAGAATTAAGGTTAAATTCCAAAGGATAAAGATTTTAGAACTGGACAAAAAAAACTTTAGACTAGGCCAGTCTCTCCCAAACAACTGTTTACAAAGCTAACAGGAAAGCAGATATTCTGGACAAAAGGACTGATAATTATGGATATTCTTGCAATTATAAACTGCTATGTACTGTGTTAACCTAAACTATGCTAACCTAACCACACTGAGAGGTAACAAGTGTTTCTTTAAGATTCCCCCAGCCCCAAATAGCTATTTGGGAAGCACTGTTTCAGGCAGAAACCCAAGTAATATTCTGAGTAGTGTTCTGATTAGGCAATGAAAGTAAGGGAAGGGAAATAATTACATGAATAAAAGGAATGTCTATAGATAGAGATAAGCTTGCATAATGATGCTTATTCTAAAGCATGTCTTTAATTTTCAGCTCGGTAGTCATAACAAACAGGGTTTTTTTGTTGTTGTTGTTTGTTTGTTTTTTGACACAATGCCTGTTTTAGGGCTAGTCTGAAGGTTATTTTGTCCAGTTTTAACATCCAAAGTTTTGAGAAGTTATACAAGCAAGGCAGTTTCTCTGGGAAAGTGGCTTCATTTATATTATTTTCTTACATTAGCTAAAGAATAATTTTGCATTTTAGCATTAATAGAAAGTTTTTTTTCTAGTAATGTAATTAATTTTCTTCCTTTTCTCATAAAAATTCCTGGCCTTCACCCTATTATTGGAACACTATTTGGGTCTCTGGCTTGAATTGTCATTTCTCAGGTTTGCAGCAATTCCTCGATCTCGAATAAACTCTTTTGCCTCTCACTTTAGCTTTTTATTTTAAGGTTAACTCTACCTAGTGTTCTTCCTAGGTGACATCTGAAACAGGCAGAATGTTTCCAGAAATTGCTCCATGGAGTCAAGCCCTACCAGAACAAATTGCTCTATCTTATTAAGCCAGTCAAGCCCTGCCAGAATTATGGCAGTTATCAATTGGTAGTTATAAAACAATGATCCAGGAACTGACCCTGACATTTTTTTGTTTGTTTTGCAGATCTAAAGCCAAGCCACCAGCCACAAACAACAACTTAATACCTGGTTGGGAAAGGTCTTTCCTGGCATCCCATAATAAATGCTCCATAATCCCAGAATGCTTCTCTTTGCTGAGTATTCCCCACATCAGTCCAAAAAAGGAAAGCCTGCTAACCTACTCCCTGGATGGTTGACTGAGAAACTTCCTGTCCCCAAGCCCCACAGCTGGGGTGCAGAACCTGAGGCCCTATCCAGTGTTCTCGCCCTCTGCAGAGCCTCAATAAATCTGCCTTTGATTTTATCAGTGTCCCTAGTCTAAGTTCTTTTATATCAGGGGACAAGAACCCAAACTCATTGGTAACAAGACATCAGTTTTCTGTTTCCCCATTATTAATCTACAAGTCTGAGGATCCTTCCTCTGGGGTGACTTCTGGGAAGTTTTAGAAGTTTTTCCAGACCAGTGAAGTTCAAAGAGGACTCAAGTGATTCCTGTGTATATGGAATAGTTCCATATGGTCAGAGAAAGACTGGAAAATAACACTGAATAGAAATCTGTTATGTGGAAACGTGTTCGGGTCTTCTAAGGATGTTTCAGGGCCATATGATAGTCAGAATTAATCGTAAGGTGCAAGATGTATCCAGGGGTAAATTCAGTCCTTTGTTTTCTATTAATTTATTTAACGAATTTTCATCCACAAAACCCTGAGATCACTTCTCAGCCCTCTGCCCATTTTTCCATTGGCACTCTCCCCTGCTGCTCGGTTCCGGAGCCTGAGCCTACCGCAACGGGGGCTGAGAGCGGTGTCAGCTGTTTTACCAGCTCCTCTGATTTTTCCTCCCACCTGGCCTAAGTGCCCAGGGCAGCCTTTAGGGCTTTGTTTCTTTTTCAATCCTCTTTCATTATACTCTTGGTTTTATGGTAACATTTTTCTGCAGAGAGATTTTTATCTCAGACTTGGTCCTGGGGTTGCCCAGGCCGGACTGCCAAATTCCCCGTCGGAAGGTGAGAGTAGGATGAACGTCGGAGGGGGTGACCCATAGTCAGAGATCTTAGGATCAGAGGGTGATTTTCGGTATAATAGTTAGTTTTTTCCCCCCCAGCTTAGCCACAAGGCAGTGTGCAGAATGGAAAGATTTAAAGGTTAAATATAAAGAAACAAAATCTCTCTTGCTGCTACTGAAAAATTGTTGTGAAATGTCATGAATGTTCTAAAGAGCTCTTGGCAGGAGGGGGTGTAGCTCAGTGGTAGAGCGCGTGCTTAGCATGCACGAGGCCCCGGGTTCAATCCCCGGCACCTCCAAGTCCCTTGTAAGAGATTGCACAGTTACCTTTTTTCTTTCTTTTTTAAAGCCATCCCGGGATGGCTCACTTCCTCTTTCCTGTTTCTTTCTTGTCTTTCAGTATTTTCAACTCGTTAAAAAAAAACCTAGAAAATCAAACTGATTTTATTTTGATTTAAATCGAGGCATCTCTGTTTCAGACCTTGATACCACCCTCGGTAGCTGCGTCAGCAGGCCCAAAACAAAATAAAAACCTGGGGAAGCATTCACTCCCCAGGATTCCAGAACCCCAAAAAACAAGGGAGACGTCGAATTAACAAACTTAATCCCAATGGTTACATTTAGCAGTACTATGGAAGAGCAAGAAACACAGAAAGGAAAAACAAAAACAAATGTGAAACCCATAGGAAATCTTCCTTAAATCTGGCTTTATCCCTCATTTTGAAAGTCCTCACATGTGTGAACACCTCAACACACTCTTCCAAGTCACTCCAGGGCCACCACCTAGGCCTAGAAGTGTTTACATAATTAACATGGTTTGTTCTCAGAAGGGTAGGTAAAGGAAGAAGCCTGTGCAAGCTCTGGCAGCACGGAGAAGCAAGGCTATTTTGGCAGAGAATTCTCGGAGCCATAGCGTGTGGACTCTATGCGTATCCACAGAAAGACAGGAAGCTAGGAGAGGCTCCAGGACATGAGAACCTCTTGCCCAGGGTTAAACGTGATGCTTGGTGTGTGCTCCAGAGTTTAAGGGGATGTTTGTGTTTAACAGTACCTGAAACGGTTCTGTCCAATGCAGTTCTAAGGTTAACCTTCCATGCTATCTTTTCAAAAATGACCATTTTTCTGATTCATGCATGAGTGTATGTATGTATCTGGTACTCTCTCTTTTGGAAATACACTTTTACCTACTGGATGTAAGACTGTATATTTGACATTAGATTAGATTTTGACAATAATTACAAAATTAGATTCCTCTACCCATTTAGGGTTACTGACTGGGTCTGAAAATTAAATGACAAAGACAGGAGAAAAGGATAAAAGTTTATTTAATATGAGTTATATGTGACACAAGAACCTTCGTTAGGAGATTAAAACCCAAAGAAACAGACCCAAGTATTTTATGCTACTTTTGATGAAGCATGTGACAAGAATCTAATGAACAAAATTAACGAACAAACAAGAACAGACTGATAGATACAGAGCACAGATTTATGGTTGCCAGATGGGAGGATGGTTGGAGGGCTGGGTATTAGAATTAGTTGGGCCATGGCAGTGTAGGATATAAAGACGCTAACTCACTATATTGTAACCTGAAACTAATATAACTAATATAAGATTGTATACCAAGTATTCTTGAATAAAAATGATTTTAAATAACAAGGTGAAGAGATTAAGAATTACAAATTTGTATTCACAAAATAGTCATGGGGTGTAAAGTACAGCATAAGGAATATGGTCAATAATGTTATAATAACTATGTACAATGCTAGGTAGGTACTAGAGTCATTGGGGGATCACTTTGTAAATTACATAAATGTCTAACCACTGTGCTGTACACCTGAAACTAATATAAAATAATTAATATTGAATGTAAACTGTAATTGAAAATAAAGAGAAAAATGCTGGTAAAGAAGACTAACATGACTAGAATTATCTATTGATCCCTTTAACAGATAGAGAAAGGGAGAATACATTCTGTCTGACATGTGCTTATTGATACCTCCCACAGACAACTCTGATTAGTTTATGGCCCATTTCTTTAAAAATTCAAGGTATATTTTGTGCTGGATATGCTATACCTTCTTAACATTCTTAAAGGAAGCTACCTTTTGTGAACATCTACTTAGATGACAGGACTAATACTTCTAATGTGAGCAGGACACCTTGCTAAAGGTTTAAGAGTTAACAGCTATACTGAGAGTACATATAACTTCAGATTGTTTGTGGTTTTGGAATGCTATGATATGAAAACACAAAGATTTTTGACTGTCTTGGAATCTATATTAAAAACTGGAAAATATTAATGATTTATTAGAGGAAAAACAACACCTGAAAATAGCTAAGTTATGAATATTGAAGCTTGTAGATAACTACTATCCCTGATAAATACCCTATATAGCTACTATTGTAAACCAGTTTTGGAAAATGATGTTAAGAATTCAGAAGGACATATTCACAAATAACAATCTACCATTATAGAAAGATACTAGCCATCTCAAAATTCAGCAAAGACTTTGGTATTTCTAAGATGGTCATTTGGTGAAGCCCTTTTCTCCATATCTTTTCCAACACTTGTTGATTTATTGGTAATAGTCATCTGACAGGTGTGAGGTGATATATCATTGTGGTTTTAATTTGAATTTCTCTGATGACTGATGTTAAGCATCTTTTCATATGTCTATTGGCTATCTGTATGTCCTCTTTGGAAAAGTGTCTGTTTAGGTTCCCTGTCATTTTTTAATTGAATTGTTTGGTGTTTTGGTGTTGAGTTGTAAAAGTTCTTTGTAAATTTTGGACATTAACACCTTATCAGAGCTATTACTAGTGAACATGTTCTCCCATTCAGTAGGTTGTCTTGTCATTTTGTTGATGGTTTCCTTTGCTGTGAAAAAAAATGTTTAGTTTGATGTAGTGACACTTGTTTATTCATTTATTTTTTGTTTCTCTCACCCAAGGAAGTATATTACAAAAAAAATTACCAAGAGAAATGCCAGAGAGTTTACTGCCTATGTTCTCTTCTAGAAGTTTTATGGTTTGGGGTCTTGCATTTAAGTCTTTAGTCCATTTTGAGTTTATTCTTGTGCACAGTGTAAGAAGATGATCTAGTTTCCATGGTATTTCTGGGCTCTCGATTCTGTTGGATTTATCTATGTATCTGCTTTTATGCCAGTAACATTCTGTTTTGATTGTTATGGGATTGTAGTATAGTTTGATATCAGGTGGCATGATAACTCTGTTTTTTTTTTTTTTTTTCAGAATTGCAGTGGCTATTCAAATTCTTTTAAATTTCCATATAAATTTCTAGTTTATTTTATCTATTTCTGTGAAAAATGCCATTGCTATTTTGAAAGAAATTGCATTGAATCTATAGATCGCTTTGGGTAGCATGCACATTTTAATTATGTTAATTTTTCCTAACCATGAGCATGGTACAGGCTTCTATTTATTTGTATCTTATCAATTTCTTTCTTCAATGATTTATAATTTTTTAAGTACAGATCTTTAACCTTTTTCAGTTAAATTATTTCTAGGTATTTCATTTTTGATGCAGTTGTAAATAGGATTGTTTTCTTAATTTCTCTTTCTGAAAGTTCACTGTTGGTGTGTAAATTGCAATCAGTTTCTGAATATTAATTTTATATATCACTACTTTATTGAATTCATTTATCAGTTCAATAGTTTCCTGGTGGAATCTTTAGGGTTCTTTATATTAGTATTTTGTCATCTGCAAGTAATGATTGTTTTATCTTTTCCTTTCTATTTTGGGTGACTTTTATTATTTTTTTCTTGTCTTGTTGCTGTGGCTAGAACTTCCAAAACTATGTTGAATAAAAGTGATGAAAGTGGACACCCCGATCTTGTTTCTGATCTTCAGGAAAATGTATTTAGCTTTCCCACATTGAGTATGCTGTTAGCTGATATGTGAGTTTTTTCATATATGGCTTTTAATATGTTGAAGTGTGAGTATGCCTATTCTCTTCACATTTAACTGAGTTTTTTTATGATAAAAAGATACTGGATATTGTCAAATTCTTGCTCTATTGATATGATTATATGTTTTTTATTCTTTATTATTTTTATTGGTGTATTACATTAATTGATTTGCAGATATTGGAATAAATCTCACTTGATCATGGTGTATGATCTTTTTAATGTATTGCTGAATTAGATTTGCTAATATTTTGTTGAGAAATTTTGCATCTAGGATATTGGTCTATATTTTACTTTTTTCAAAATATTTTTGGAGAGAGGAAGAAGGAGGGAGAAAGAGAGGCATAGAAACATCAATGTATGGTTGCCTCTTAGAGGTTCCAGTTGGGGACCTGTTCCACAATTCATCCATGTGCTCTGACTGAGATTCAAACCAGTGACCCTTTGGTTTGAAGGCTGATGCTCAATTCACTGAGCCACATTAGCCAGGGCTATAATTCACTTTTAAATAATGTGTTTGTCTGGTTTTGGAATCAGAGTAATGCTGGCTTTGTAAAAAAAGCTTGGGAGTCTTCTCTTGAATTTTTAAAAATAGTTTTAGAAGGAAAGGTGTTAGTTCTTTGAATGTGTGGGTAAAATTTATCTGTGAAGTAATCTGGTCCAAGATTTTTGGTTTTTGGGAGTTTTTGATTACTAATTCAATGACATTAGTAGTTATTGGTCTGTTCACATCTACTGTTTCTTCTTGATTTCATATTTCTAAAATTGATCTATTTCTTCCAGATTGTCCAATTTATTGGCATATAGTTGTTTATAGAATTTTCTTATAATCCTTTGTATTTCAGTGGTGTCTGTAGTCACTACTCATCTTTCATTTCTGATTTTTATTTAAAAATTTCTTTTTTATTGTTCAGTTAGTTGTCTGCATTTTCCCCCCACCACTGCTGCTCACCCCAGCCAAACCCACCTCTCTCCCTTGCATCCACCCTCCCCCTTGGTTTTGTCTATGTGCCTTTTACAGTAACTCCTGAAAACCCTTTCCCCCATTCTCCCCACACTCTGGTTATTATTAGATTGATCTTAATTTCAATGTCTCTGGTTATATTTTGTTTGCTTTTTTCTTTTGTTGATTATATTCCAATTAAAGGTGAGATCAACTGGTATTTGTCCCTTACTGCCTGGCCTGTTTCACTTAGTATAATGCTCTCCAGTTCCATCCATGCTGTCACAAAGGAAGACACAAACAAATGGAAGCATGTACCATATTCAGAGATTGGAAGAATGAACATCATCAAAATGTTTATACTACACAAAGCAATTTATAGATCCAATGCAATCCCTATTAAAGTACCATTGACATATTTCACAGATATAGAACAAACATTTCAGAAATTCATATGAAACCATAAATGACCCCAAATAGCTGCAGCAATTTTGAGAAAGAAAAACAAAGTAGGAGGGATCACAATACCTGATATCAAACTGTATTACAAAGGCATTGTAATTAAAACAGACTGGTACTGGCTTAAGAAGAGGCACATAAACCAATGGAACAGAACAGAGAGCCCAGAAATGAACCCGAGTCTCTGTGGTCAATTAATATTTGGCAAAGGGGGATGATTTTATTTATTTTTTATGAGTCTGGTTAAAGGTTTATCAATTTTATTTATCTTTTCAAAGAATCAGCTCTTGGTTTCTTTGTCTTTGTTTTATTTCTTAAGACTATTTCATTTTTCCCACTCTAATCTTTATTATTTCCCTTCTACTCACTTTGGACTTCATTTACTTTTCCTTTTTTATAGTTATTTAAGTGTAAGATTAGGTTGTTTATTTAAAATTTTTATTGTTTCTTGAGGTAGGCCTGTTTTTCTATGATTTTCCCTCTTATAACTGTTTTTGCCATATCCCATAAATTTGGGGCTGTTGTATTTTCATTTTTTTTTATTTTCAAGGTATCTTTTGATTTCTTTTTTAAAATTTTTTTATTGATTATGCTGTTACAGTTGTCCCATTTCCCCCCTCACTCCCCTCCACCCTGCCCACCCCCTCCCACCCACATTCCCCCCCTTTAGTTCATATCCATGTGTCATAAATTCTTTAGCCTCTACATTTCCCCTACTGTTCTTGCCCTCCCCCTGTCTATTTTCTACCTATTGTCTATGCTACTTATTCTCTATATCTTTTCCCCCTCTCTCCTCCTCCCCTTCCCTGTTGCTAACCCTCCATGTGATCTCCATTTCTGTAGTTCTGTTCCTGTTCTAGTTGTTTGCTTAGTTTGCTTTTGTTTTAGGTATGGTTGTTACTAACTGTGAGTTTGAAGTCTTTTTTTTACTGTTCATATTTTTAATCTTCTTTTTCTTAGGTAAGTCCCTTTAACATTTCATATAATAAGGGCTTGGTGATGATGAACTCCTTTAACTTGGCCTTGTCTGAGAAGCACTTTATCTGCCCTTCCATTCTAAATGAAAGCTTTGCTGGATAGAGCAATCTTGGATGTAGGTCCTTGCCTTTCAGGACTTGGAATACCTCTTTCCAGCCCCTTCTTGCTTGCAAGGTCTCTTTTGAGAAATCAGCTGACATTCTGATGGGAACTCCTTTGTAGGTAACTGTCCCCTTATCTCCTGCTGCTTTTAGGATTCTCTCCTTCATTTTTAACTTGGCTAATGTAATTATGACGTGCCTTGGTGTGTTCCTCCTTGGGTCCAAGTTCTTTGGGACTCTCTGAGCTTCCTGGACTTCCTGGAAGTCTATTTCCCTTGCCAGATTGGGGAAGTTCTCCTTCATTGCGTATTCAAATACGTGTTTCATTTCTTGCTCTTTCTCTTTCTCTTCCCCTTCTGGTACCCCTATAATTTGGATGTTGGAACATTTAAAGATGTCCTGGAGGTCCCTAAGCCTCTACTCATTTTTTGGAATTCTTGTTTCTTCATTCTTTTCTGTTTGGTTGTTCCTTTCTTCTTTCTGGTCTACTCCATTGATTTGAGTCCCAGTTTTCTTCTCATCACTATTGGTTCCCTGTGCATTTCCCTTCATTTCTCTTATTGTAGCCTGCATTTGTTCATCTAATTTCTGACCAAAGTCAACCAATTCTGTGAGCTTCCTGATCACCAGTGCTGTATATATCAGTTAAGTCCATTTCATCTAAGGCATTGTTCATTGCCCCAATATCTTTGTTGATATTTTCTTTGGAAGACCAGTCCATTTTTAACAGTGGAGAGTTAAAATCAGCTACTACAATTGTGTTGCTGTCAATACCTTTCTTGAAGTCCTCTAAGATTTTTTAAATGTATCTGGGTGCTCCTATGTTGGGTGCATATATCTTTACAATGTTTGTGTCTTCTTGGTAGTATCTTCACTTGAGTGTTATGAAGTAACCTTCTGGGTCTCTCTTTATGGCCCTTTTTTTAAGTCTATTTTTTCTGATATGAGTATTGCTACCCCAGCTTGTTTTTCTTTTCCATCGGTTGGAAAATTTGTTTCTAGCCCTTCACTCTCAGTCTGTATAGGTCTTTTGTCCTGAGGTGGGTCTTTTGTAGGCAGCGTATGTGTAGGTCATGCTTTCTTATCCATTCAGCTATTTTATGTCTTTTTATTGGAGAATTTAATCCATTTACATTTAAGATTATCATTGATAGAAACTTATTCATTGTCATTTTCATACCTGTGTTCCTCTCTCTCTGTTTTCTTTCCTTCCTTAATGCCATCCCTTTAGCATCTTTTGCAAAGCAGGTTTGGTGGAGGTGTATTCTTTTAGATTTCTTTTGTCTGCAAAGCTCCTTATTTGGTCTTCTATCTTGATTGACAGCCTTGCTGG
This sequence comes from Tonatia bakeri, assembly GCA_004024845.1. Classification (NCBI taxonomy): domain Eukaryota; kingdom Metazoa; phylum Chordata; class Mammalia; order Chiroptera; family Phyllostomidae; genus Tonatia; species Tonatia bakeri. Next base: position 9,912 of record PVIA01006951.1, on the reverse strand, counting down.
GTAAAGTGGCCTTGGTTGCAGGCCTGTGGTTCACATTACTTCAAATATTTCTTGCCATTCTCTTCTGGCTTGGAGCATTTCCATTGAGAAGTCAGCTGCTAGCCTTATTGGGGTTTCCTTGTATGTTACTTCATGTTTCTCCCTTGCTGCCTTTAAGATTCTCTCTTTGGAATTTTGCCATTTTAATGATGGTGTGTCTTGAAGTGGACCTCTTTGGGTTCCTCTTGATTGGAATTCTCTGTGTTTCCTGGATTTGTGTGATTTTTTTTTCATCAAATTAGCGAAGTTTTCCATCATTACTTTTTCAAACAGGTTTTCTATCCCTTGCTCTTCTTCTTCTCCTTTTTGTATCCCTATTATACAGATATTATTATATTTCATATTGTCTTGCATTTCTCTTAATCCCTCTTCATTCTTTCTGAGCCTCTTTTCCTTTTCTTGGTCTTTCTGGGTGTTTTTTTATATTTTGTCCTCCAGCTCATTGGTCTGATCTTCTACTTCATCAATCCTGCTTTTGATTCCTTCTACTGGGTTCTTCAGTTCAGAAATTGTATTCTTCATTTCCTCTTGGTCCTTATTGATAGTTTCTATTTCCTTTTTTGTTTTGCTGTACTTTGCAGTAAGTTCATTGTAGTTTCCCTGTAGTTCACTGTGAGCCCATTGAGCTTCCTGATAATCATTTCTTTGAACTCAGTATCTGATAGTTGGGTTGCCCCTATTTCATTTAGCATTCTTTCTGAGGTTTCCTTATTTTCTTTCATTTGGGGATCATTTCTTTGTCTTCCCATTGTTTTTGAGACTCTTCTTGTTAGCCTTAGCTTCTGAACGTTATCTGTTCTGACTCCCTGGGTTTATGGTTTGAACTTCTATGGTAGAATACCTCTGAGATTCAGTGGTGTAGTCTCCTTGATCTCCTGAGCTCACAGATCTTGGGCTGTTGTTTAAGTTGGCTGTGTTTTTCTTTGGGTTTTGATTGTTGTTGGGTCTTTCTTTGGTGGGTCCTTCCCACCAGCTGGTTAACCAAGGGTCACTCTGTCCACCATGTCTTGTATTTTGTTGTGCTGGTGAGGGCAGGTTGTGTTGAAGCTGGCTCTTCTGTGTGTATGAGGTTTGGAGGCTTCTCTCTTGCCCTTGTTCAGTTGTTTATTCTGGGTAATTTCTCCACTATTTAGTTGTATTTCAATATAGGTCCTGGATTGAGGTTAGTGTGGCTCCACTCCCTCCTTCACCTTCTTCTGTTGTTATCTGTTGGTGGTTCTTTTGTTGTTGTGTTTCCTCTTCCAGCAGGTATCCTGGTATTCACAGCTTCCACCTACTCTTTTTTTTTTATCAGTTGGAGGAGTAAGGCAAAATGGTTTAAGACAGCAAGAGTGTATTCTATGATATTAACAGTAGCAGCCAGTAGAGAAGAGATAGGGGATCCTTTGGATATGTATTATGTTAACTGTGAAATTCCACCCAACTAGCCACTTTTTAGAAGGGGTAGAAAGAAAATAAGACTCTTATTGGGGAGGGAAGGATTGTGAGTTGGATCTAGAAAACTGAGGTTGTGGAAGGTCAGATTCTGAGATTAGGTGAGAGTAAAGGATAGAAAATAGGTATAGTATGTGAGAGAATAGAGTTAACCACAACAATAATATAGTTCAGGAAACCATGAAGTGGGCTGAGATCTGGGACTGGTGCTGTGTAGTATTTACAATTCTATGGAACAGGTATTATTTACAATAATAGTAAAACAACAATCATAGGACAGAATATATGTGATCTGGATAACAATAATAGGAAGTATAGGACCTTGAGTAGTGTGTTAGTGGAACACAAATGAAGTGAAGGACTGTAAATTAACAAAACACTATGAAAGAGAGAACAAGGGAAACCAGTCAAACAATACAATTTAGCCAGCTAAGCAAAGAAGACTAGACAGAAAGAAGAGGAATACAAAAATACTAATAAAATAAAAGATGTAAAAATAGTGAAAAAATAATAATACAATTATTCAATAATTGTTCAGGTTCTCTGTAGTAGCAAAGTGAAATTTGTCTCACTGTCTCGGGTGTTGGGATGACCCCTCTTTGGGTCCAACTCTGGTCTTTTCACAGTTCCAGGTTTTTTGTCTCACTTGTGGGAATTTAAAAAAAAAGAAAGAAGGAAGAGATAAAATTGGAATGAAACAAAGATGGAATAAAACAAGAAAGAAAGAAAGAAAGAAAGAGAGGGAAAAGGAATTGAAAGATAAAAAATAATAAAAATTAAAAAAATAAAGAATTACTTAAAAAAAAAAGCCTGTTGCTGGCTTCCAAGTGGCCAAACCTGTTTTGCTGGTCTTCCTGACTGCAGCAGGCTGAGGGGTGATTGGTTTTGCTTTTCTCCCTTCCTGATCTGCACTTAGTCAACCTCCAGCCCAGCTCCCCAGCAGCCTCTGGTTTCTGAGGTTCCACAGGTTTGGGCATGCACTCTCCCCAGGGCTAGCCTGGTGCCTCTCCCCAGGGCTTTGGGTGTGGGCTCAAGGCCTTCCGCAGGGCACACTCTTCCCAGATTTTGGGCATGTGCCCTCAGCCAGGCTGCCTCTAGTCCCTCAGGTTTGGGTACACACTATTCCCAGGGCTATGGGAGTGTGCAGGGCCTTCTGCGCCAGTTTGGGAGGCCACCCGAGAAGAATAGTCCTATTTTCCACACATTCTATGCACTGACTGAGTTTTTTGCTACAATTTTAAAAGATATTGAGGGGTATTGTGGCCAAAAATTTATGTCAAAATCTAAGAAACTGCCGCAGGGTGCAGAACTTGCATTTTGCCTCTTTCTTCTCTAATAATGTGATTTTTAAAAGTACTTATCTCAAGGGTTGTTTTGAGAGTGAAATGTAGTATGAAATGGTTAAATAAAAACAATTTTATCTTAAAGTACTGTTTTTTTAAAACATATTACTAACATAATATTGGGCTTAACTGCCACGTTAGATGAGTTTGACTTGATAGAAATGGAGCATTTCTTCTAAAAGCTCCAATTTACACATTTATTTCTGTTGTAGTTGAAACATTGATCAAAATAGATAATGTGCTTAGCCACAAGCAACCCTCACTAAATTAACAGAATTTGAAATTATATCAAGTATATTTTGTGACCAAAATTGTAGGAAGCTAGTATCAACTATATAAAAAAAAGGAACATTCAAATATTATTACTATTACCACACACTGTGTGTTCTGGGAAACCCCGACTGTGAACAAAATAAGTGAAGGATCACAACTCAAAAAGAATTCCTCAGGCTTTTTTCCCCCACTCATGTACTGATGGGCCCTAAGTATGACTATAAATCTTGGCTACTGTAAATCGCATTGCAATAAATAGGCATGTAACCAAACAGCACTTTGGGTTCTGCTGCCCACTGCTGCCCTCCAGAGGCAAATATTCCAGAGGCAAAGTTTTGATGTTAAAGGAAAGGAGTCTTTATTCAAAAGCAGATACTGAAGCCTTTAAATCACAGCTTTAATCACTATGCCTATCAATTAAGGCTAAACTCTAACACCTGAGTTGTCCTATCTTTTCCGTGTTACTTTCTATAGTTATCTTGTTTCTATAGGGTGAGTTTACAAACTAAAAACAACATAATATACAAAACCACACGATTCTGGAAGAATGGCTGGCTTATGCCCCAGAGCCTGTTCCCTGGAGAACACTGAAAAATAAACCTGCCACCCTCTTCCAGGAAATCCTGATGCTAGGCTTTGCCTAGAGTTCCTACCCATAGAAAATGCCATCCATTGGGAAATGCAGGCAGCTGCAGCATGATCATCCAGGTATCCTTAAGGAAGAACGGCCTGAGATCAAGCCCGAGAGCATTAGTCTGAGAGTGTGAGCCTGAGAGAGCCAGCACCAGCATATCCCAGTCAGAGAGAGCCAGCCCTCATTTTATTTCCATTGGCTCTGGAGGCTTTTAGCTTCTCAAACAACCCTGACCTAGACCACCCACCGTTGTCTCAGCAAACTCTTCCTACAGCTGTTCCTACTTACCCGATGATCTGAATGATCTTAATCAGATGTATCTGTATCAGGGGTGAACACAGTTTTTAAATTAGTGTTTCGAGTTTCTTCATGTACAATTCTAAATGTGGAAATGCTGGGTATCTTGCAGCCTGTCAAAGCCTGGCAGGTCACTCGAGATTCAGAAAGACTAAACAGAAGTTGCAGAGCTACAGGGAGGCTTGGCATGCCTTTATTCAAGGGTGGGTGATCTACCCAGGCTGCAAACTGCATGTGTAGCTGGAAGCCCATAAACCCAAATATACTAAAAAGAAACAAGGCTGGCAGAGAGCCAAAGCAGATTGAATAACACAGTGAGATTCTGGACATGTGAGCCCTCTTAAGGCTGTGAGAATAATACTTATCTTAGTTACCCAGACATCTGAGTGAGGAAGACAGATTGCCTCCGTTTACCCTACTGGGTCATTAGGCAATTTAATTTTAAATCTTTGAAGAAACTACCTAGAGTTTTCTATGGCTGCTGTAGTAATTCACATTCTCAAAAATAGTGAATGAGGCCCTGGCTGGTGAGGCTGAATGTATTGAGCACCAGCATGGAACCAAAGGATCACCAGTTCAATTCCCAGTACAGGCACATGCCTGGGTTTCCAACCAGATAGATCACTGATGTGGGGACTATAAGAGGCAGCCACACATTGATGTTTCTCTCCTCTCTTCCTCTCCTCTACACCTCACTCTAAAAATAAGTAAATAATATTTTTTAAAATAACTGCATGAAAACATTTACACAATTCAATACACCCTGACCCTAAAAATTAATAGAAGATATCTTTTGTAACAGCATTGATGGACATAGAGTATGTTATGCTCAGTGCAATAATCCAGTCAGAGAAAGAAAAATATCACATGGATTTATTTATTATAATATAATGGACAAAATAAATGAACAAAATACAAACAGAGTCATATATACTAAATACAGACTGACAGATGTCAGAAGAGATGGGTTTGAAAGCTCTTCACAAATAATGAAAAAAAAGGAAAACTCATAGACAAAGACAAATATATGATGATTAAAGAAAGGAGGGGAAGAGTAGGGAAAAATAATTATTCATAGAAAAAGACTTAACTTTGGATAATGAAAACATAATAATGTAGACCAATAATGTCTAATAAAATTGTACACTTGAAACCTTTATAATTTATTTTGCAACATCACCCCTATAAATTCAATACAAAATAAATAAATAAAACTCCTCCACATGTTTCTTTGGTTCTTGTTCTGGAATTCGAAAACCAAAATCTGAGGTAAAACAGCTCTCCTCAAAGATACATCGTCTTTAAAAGAACCTGGAACTCTTTTGAATAAGTGTCATCATCAGTGAATTGAAGTCAGAAATCTCCAAGATCTATTCCTACAATTCTGCTGCCTTTCAGAAGAGGAGGCATTTCTCTGCTATCTCACACTGGGCTTCTCAGGCTAATCACTTCTGATCAGCCACGGCTACACCTAAGTGAGAGCGGCACAAATCCTCTCAGAAACCCAGATATTTTGAACTCATGGAGGTCTACCAGTCCCCTGGGTATTTATTTACTCCTTTGTAAATAGAAACAAGCATTTCTATTTCTCTGGTGTGTGTTGAGAATGTTTGCTTATCTGTCACTTGGACATAGCAGTCTGTGTTACAGTGAGCAATGTCCTCTGTTGGGGGTGTGCTTATCAACCAACTAGAACTCATCCTTGGTCCAGTATAGACACTGCCTAGAACCCACCACTACACATCTGCCCTTGGGTTAACCTTATAATTTCATATCTTCAGGTACATTTTGTTTGTGGTGGGAATAAAATGTCCACTAGTTGCAAACCATATATTTCCAATTGTTACATATTTTGTGATTTATGTTTAATTATTAAGAAGCTACTTTATACACATACTGAGACAGTGTCTCTGGAAGACACTCATTTGGATCCAAAACCTAAACAGTGCTTTATTTAGAAGGTGAACTACTGTCATTGTTATTTGTGTTCTCCATATTTAAGAAATAAAGGCAACGTCAACAGGATCAATACCTATTTTCTTATTTCAACCTTAAGCATAGATGGGTTAAGTTTTACCTATATATATTTTTACCTGTACCCTTTAACCAAATATGAGTATAACTTCTACCGTGTACAATATGCTTGTAGGCAAAATTTACTAAACACATAGAGTGGAAAGATCACTCTATCAAATTTCTGAATTAGAAAAAAAATCTGTGCCACAGAAGTTGATTTTTTGTATTTAGGTAACAGCCATCAGCAGACACAGAAAATGTTTAGATAACTGCCTGTATATCGAATTAAAATATTCAAGGTAGAAAGGAAAAAATATCTTTAATTACGTTCCATAGAATAAGTAAAGGAAATTCCATTAAAACAACAATTATGACGGAAGACCTGGGCAAGAGAGATAATGGAGAGTGTGACTGGCTATAATTCTAATTAAATAATGTTGAATCCATTTTTAGCTAGTTGATCACAATTGCTCTAGTTTGCTACCAGTTGCAAAAGACTGTGTAGAAGCTTTATATAGAACAATTTCTAGATAAGACTTTTGATATATTTCCCTCTGTCTGGCTGCATGGGGTAAAGGATATAGAGCTGGATTCCTATTTCTTCTGATATTTGTGTCTTTCTGTCTCTTTTTCACATATGGTTGCACAAACACAGCACCCAAGATGCAAAGCAGAGCAGAAGGGGCACCCTAAAAGTTTTTGGCACAAGTTTTGGGTCCCTTTGTCATTTCTGTCAAACAAAAGAAACTAAAGAAACGATGGTTCTCAACAGCTTTCATGATTTTTCTCCCTTTTCTTTTTCTATAGGATACACTTATTTTTAGCAGCAGCCATTCCTTTTTTTCTTCTTTTTGTTCTTGTTTTTGGGGGTTCTTTAGGAAATGACATGGTCAAGAATTCTTTCCAGGACACAGAGCCTATGTAGTAAGATGAGAAAACATTTGAACCACTTGTCAACTGCAGTGGCATTTGAAGAAGCTTCTAACTTATAGTTTCTTTTGACAGAGAAAGAAGGAAAAGCACATCCTTGCACAGAACCAGCACTCTGGCACAGCAGTTGTGGCTTTGGAAGACTCTGTGCCCTGCATACAATGGTGCGACAAGGGCCTATGAGCTGTCAATATGAAAACTGGGCAACAGATAATTCTGCCACCTTCCCACACTGGGACATTATGCAGAAACTGTGATGATCCTAGAAAAATTCTTCTCATCCACCTTCCTATAGGACCACAGAAAAGCATTTCTAAAACAAAATACACAAAGGAAAATGAGACTTTAACACTACAAATATTATCCATCAGTAAGGAAATGTTTTACATTATCATGGACATTCTGTGAAGTATCAAAATCTGAGATTTAAAATGAGGAAGGCATCATTATTTCCACCTACATGCAGCTGAGTTTGTGTGATGGTGGAGGGTGTGCAAGTCCATAGTGAGGGTAAATCTTTAGGATCCTGGAATACTCATCTTGTGTTAAAGCAAGACCAAAGCCAATAGGTATAGCTATCACATGAAAGTTTTTTTCAGCAGAATTCTTTTCATCTCCATGAGGTGTGTTGTACTTTATTTCTTCAATAATTATTGCCAAGCCCCAAGCCCCATTGGTTTCCTGATAGCACTGTAAACACCAAAGAGTAAATGCCCTCTCAAAGTCCTGAACAACAAAACAAAGATTTGTCATGATAAATTTGAATTCTTCATGCTGTTAACAAAGGTTGTGTTGCTAGGCAATTTTCAGGACTGTAGACAAAGCAAGGAAACAAGAACAGCTTATAAAACTCTGGTTTTGTTGTGGACTTTTGGGGCAATGCTCTTATTACAGACTATTAATACATCTAAAAAATTCCTTGACAGTCATAATTGGATAATTTTCCCCCACCCACTAAACTCAAATTATACATTGAAAACATTATATTTTTTAACCTTGTGTCCATCTGTCCCTCCACAGATGTTCTTAAATACTGGGAGGCTGGGGGTGAGCTCAAGATGATCATTCTCTGGTGGTTTATGGTGATGTTGCTTACAATAGGTTTCTTCCTGGTTCACTGAGTGTGTAAATGGCAATTACTTGCTGTTTGTCTCTAAAGAGGATACTCCCCTCCAGATCCACCAGAAGTATCCAATATTGTCTATGGTACAGGGTTTCCAGGTGGAACTGTTGTTTACATGACTAACTATCTAATCACCTATATGCTACTCAATACAATTCAACATTTCTTGGTGCAACGTTTTACTACGTGAAACCGGGCACCTTCTCAACAAAAACTGACTCTGGCCATCTCCAGTGTATTTATTAGGAATATCCCCTCATTGCCATGGCTTTCATTTGCTTATATGAAAAAGGATGTGTTAGTAAATAAATCTATCATAACACCAGAAATGACAGATACTTATCTGGTGCCTAGTTCTGCAGAAAATATGCCTGGACCTGCTGTTGCTGTGTAGGGTTATGAATTTCCATTCACACATAAAAAAACCATCTGCCCATTTTTCATAGGCCTGTCACCATTCTGAGTCCAGAATTGCACATTGAAAGCAACCTGTCATGTATTCTGAGATGTTATCCATGGAGTCCTGTTTCTTGTTCTATCTGTAGCCACATTAGGGATCTCTGAAAGTGACAATGAATCTGTAGGCCAACTCTAGTATTTGGAATAAATTTGGATTAATTCCTCTTGAAAGTATGTGTAGGATACATCTGCTACCTGCAGGCATGTTCTAACTCATTTAATATAACTCAGTGAAAGAAGTGGACACAATCTTGGGCTTTAATTTCAGTCTAAGTGTCAGTCACCTTAGATATCATTTGAAGTCTCTTTTTTCTATGTCACAGATGGTATCCTCATAGCCTCCTGGGCATCTGGATGCATTTCCAAATGCTGACCTGAAAGATAGGTCAAAAGACCATGTTCAAAATTAATTAATTTTTATCCATAATTAAATCTTCATACGTATACAGAAAATGGCTTTGGAAAGTGCATGTAAGTATATATGAGAAGGGCCTAGTTGGTCTGAACCATTCTGAAGGTGTGACCTCTTCTTTTCCTTCCCACTGCAGCAGTTAGCCTAGCCCTGCTGCCTTCCACCCTCAAATTTACCATCACTGACCTGTGCTGTACAGAGAACTTATGACCAGAATTTATGAAGTGAGCTCCACAAAGTCAGTTGTACAAATCTGATGACAGTGCCTTAATGAGAACACCCCATTTCCTATTATCAGGGTTTTCTTTTTACTCTCTCTGAGCTTAACTGCTACACCATTGGAAGATATGCAACACTAGTGAAGCAGAGAATTTCACATTCAAACTTGAACCTGCCACTGACAAAAGCTGAGAACTTAAAGTGGAGAACTTGTCGATTTGTATTCTCATTTGTAAAAACATGATTAAAAAACACTTACATCAAAGGGTAATTTTTAACATTTTAATTAAATGAATTGGTGTGATATTAGTTACTAAAATTGGAAAGGTTTCAAGTGTATAATTCTATAATAAGGCATATGTATATTGTGTTGCATCTACCACCCAAAGTCACGGCTCCTAATGTTTCCTTTCAAAGTAAAATGTGGGATGAGTTGTTTTTTGTTTGTTTGTTTGTTTTTTATTCTTTATTTTATTGATTATGCTATTACAGTTGGCCCATTTCCCCCCTTCACTCCCCTCCACCCTGCCCACACCCTCCCACCCACATTCCCCCCTTTAGTTCATGTCCATGTGTCATAAGTTCTTTAGTGTCTACATGTCCCATACTATTCTTACCCTCCCCCTGTCTATTTTCTACCTACTGTCTATGCTACTTATTCTCTATATCTTTTCCCCCTCCCTCCTCCTCCTACTTCCCTGTTGCTAACCCTCCATTTGATGACTTTTTTTTT